>OMLP01013814.1:0-18196 GCA_900302685.1 Spondyliosoma cantharus
CATTGAGCTGTGTCAGTCAAAAACTAATTAGCCAATGGGGGCGCTGTGCTGAAAAGGCCCGCCCACCCGAGAGGTTTGTGCCAAAATCGCAAACAAAAAGTCAGGGAGCGCAAACGAAAAGTCAGGGAGCACAAACAAAAAGTCAGGGAGCACAAACAGGCAGAGGGAACCGTAAACAAAATAATCCATTATTAGAAGAGTAAAAGACCAATACTTGACCAATACTTGACAAATTATTTGATTGCAAGTTATAAGTTTTATTTTTGAAATTAGTTTTATGTTCTCTCAAATTCCTACTTTTGTTTGACGCTTAAGAAGTTTTGTTTGTTTCTTTTGGCACAAATCTAATTCCATACCACTGGTTTCAAAAAGAGGTCAGATTGTATGTAAGCTTATGAGAGAATGAGCCGACTTCTAACGTGATTTATTACGTCGGTTTCTTAATGAGTTTAACAGCTGATTGTTTGTGTTTGCAGGAGCGTTTGCCTCTCGTGTGAAGGTGGGAGGTGGACGATCCTCTGGACTCAGTTCGTCAGGACACTTGCAGTAAGTGACCATCTGATAATCTGATAATCTTAATCTGGAATAAGAAATCAAATGTATTTTCTATACTGGTTTAACCTCCTTCAGCTGTTTTTTAAATATTGATGTTCATGTCTTTTTTCATTCTGCCACTAGGAGGCCCTAGAAAGTTACCTTTTTTTAAACCCCACACTTTGAGGCTTTAAGGAGGACATTTAATGCATGTTTTTAGGTTTTAATGAGTTCAAGTTGCATCACAGACTGTTCTGTAAATGTGAAAAAAATTCAAGTCCAGCATTGAACAGAGAAGAGCTGGTTGCCCTTCCAGTGAAGACACGTGGGAACAACTGCAGACCATCTGGGCAATAAACTCAAGGCCGACTTCTGAGTTCACTCTGGTGTTTTATATGAGATCGAAGCTTCACACTCTGCTTCATGACGTTCTCTTCTCTGTGTCTTCAATCATTTTTATTTCTTAAATAGACTTGTGAGTAAAAATAGCAGCTCGGGCTCTTGTACAGTAAGAATCGGGGGTGTCACTGTATCGGAGGACGAGCTGTTAAAAATAGCCTGACTGTTGGCCACAAGTGTTGAGCCAAGGAGGACAGGCTGTCTCCAGAAACCTAAAAAGGTCTCATAAGGCGTTCAGTGTTGGGATTTGCCAGCAAATTATCTCAAAACCTCTTCCAGGCTCTTGGCTGAATGAATATTTGTGAGATCTGAAGGTGAAGTACATTTTATTAATCTCGTTTGAAACCAATCTTCCTGCCAATAACAGGAGGACTGGCACCGTGCCATTTCAACATCGATTCAAGGACTTCAAAATTGAGTTATTGCTGTGCGGAAACTGTATTTAATTATAGAAATCCAGCGTCTGTAAACATTCATAATTTTCTTTTAAGCGCTCCCTAAAAAAAATCTCAAAATAATCCTTAAATTAAATAAATGCAGCAGATTAAACATACCTCTAAGTAATTCAATAAAATTGCAGGTACGGATGCACACTCCTCATCTCCAAAGTGCAGAATGAGAACAAAATTTGGGGGTAAATGCTATATATAGTCTAAAGTGCATCCATACATGGGGTGGAAGGGGAACAGCATTCCTCTGGTGAGAGGGTAATATTTTTGTTACCATCAGCAAGTGCTTCCCAAGCGGCATCAGGCTGGTCTGCCACCGCTTTGCGCTGTTTTAATCTCTTGGGGTAAGTCACTTTTCTTCATATTTGCTCTCTGGTGGGCTCATTTCATCAAAGAAATGACTTTCACTAGATGATTTTCAGAGTAGGAGGAGAAGGTGTCTGCTGTTAAGTGTTGAGATCAGTGAAATGTGTTGCAGTAATGGATGGCTGTAGATAATCTGTCTCAGCAGCAGTCTGTTGTAATCTCCCTGAGCGCTGCTTCCTTAACATACCAGGGCATTAAGAGGTTGCTGACCCTCTTTTCCCCAACTTGTGTCAGCCAGAAAGACTCAGGTAAAACTGTTCTTGTGCTGGAATAATTTAGTTATATGAGGATGGAAGTGTAATTACCCCGAGGAAGAGTGTGGACTTGACAGCTGGTTTAGAAGACGAGTCTTGTTCGATTTAAAAGAGCCGACACAGTCCGATCAGCCTCGTTTCCTGTGTGATGGTTTTAATTAAATAATGGGAGGCCTGTGCACTGCGGCTTATGACTCTATTTCCTTCATTTCTCCAATCATGGAATAGACGGACTGCTGCAAGCTATTCATAGCTGAGCTGTGTGAGGTTGTAAGGTGAAACATTTGAAGTGCTGAGCTCTGGTTTATGCAGGAACTGTCCCGAAGCCTCATAAATGCTGGACTTTCTACGAGATCAATGTATTAACGTAATAGTTTTGTGTTCTCTTGGTATCAGTGTTTTAGCCATTGGAAATTTCATAGACTCGGAAAATCCTACAGCTGTACTGCAAATACTCTTGATTCTTTGTATGTTTATTCTCAACCTGAACAATCTCTTTCTTTTCACTGGATTGGGTTTAAATTCGTCCTGAACATCCAAGAGACACTAAGGATTGTTGTTGGGTTTTTCAGCCCTGGTGCTATATTTAGTGACATCTGTGGCGCTATGTTACTACTAAGTTTCCTTATAGACTTTTCGATGTTCAGGACAAATTTCAGCCCAATCCAGTGAGAAATAAGCGATTGATGAGGCTTCGGATACACATACAAAGAATCAAGAGTATTTGTAGTACAGCTGTAGGATTTTGCCGGGAAAAGTTTCTTGATTTTTGGTGAAGATAAGCTAACAAGCTAAAGATAACCACTAAAAATATCGGGATTGCACTGAGGTTTGACTGTTGATGCTGCATACTGTACATTTAAAAGATGACTGGGGGCCTCATTTCTAAAAATGTTCTCAGATTAATACTTGAAGTCAGTCTTAAGATAATTTCTTCTTCCTAAATGCTTATTTTAAATTCATGAAAGACCCTGAGCAGGTGATCTAAAGATCTCAAATCAACCTAAATTGAAGGAACCTGACTTTGTGATTTCCCCTTGTTTAATCTCATATAACCATTGACAAAAACTGAAAAATAAAACTTTTTTGAAGACGAGATCAAGGCGATAGTGGAGCAGAGTGAAGTCAGGAAACACGTGTCATTCAGTGGACTAACTTGTCAGTTGCCAAACAAAACCAAACACAAAGCTGTGGGAGTTTGTTGCAGTGCCTCTCCATAACCAGCAGGGGAATCACTTCAGTCAAGTCCAGGCTTTGCTTTGAGATGAGATCATTTCCAGGTCAAAGTAAGCTTTTATAAATAAGTCTTCATACGTGCTGCTTGAGTCATACTTAAATTGATCCCAAGCCTGTTTTATATCTGAGGCCCCCGGACAAATGTGTATCTCAGACTTCACAGTGGCTGCAGTAACCATAAAGACACAGACAGGCTTGTACTGACATTGTTATCATGGTTAACACATGTTTGGTCTCCCCTCCCCCTGGTGTCCTCAGCCAGGTCTCCTTGAAGTGTTCCAGTCATGGCTTCCAAAGTCACAGCTTGGTATAAGAGGAAGCATGGGAGCCAAGTCAAAACTGATTATGCTTGTCAACACACTAAAACGGTTGTCAAACAGCATGCACAAAGGTATGAAGGTGGAATTCACCTGCTACTTTGAGAAGCTCAGCTGCTGCTGCTGCTTTGCCAGGTAGAAAACTAGATCGAGCCGCTGCTGAGGAGGAGGCGTCTTCATTTTACAGCTGCATACTGTAAACATCTGCTTCCTAACTGGCTGGTTATTTTTCATTTGTTTTGATATACAAGTTGCAAAAGGATGAAGACTGCAGCAGTGCATCTCTCGCTGGAGTTCTGAGGACCGTGTAGATTCACGTTCACATTGATTCATGAGTTTAGAGTGAATCTAAAGTCTCTCTCAGTACACAGAGCAGTCGGACTCGTCAAGCATTGGTGCTTTTTTGCATTTATCCCTGTTCAGTTTACATCATCCCGGACTAGATCATTTGTCGATGTTTGTTACCTTTATTTAAAGAAGACCAAGACAACTTTTTTAACAAACACAGCAATAGCAACAGCCTGGCTACTGTCCAAAGCAAAAAACAACTGTAAGAATCTTAATTTGAAACCCTGATCTCAGTGCTATGAAAAGAAGTTTTGAAGTTTTGAATCATTTCGATAAGGTGCTGATGGGAAACACAGATCAGCGGGGGAACAGACTTTGACACAACACCAGGCTGCTCTCCATTGAGTGAATGCCCGTCTGTTCACTTTTATTTTACCACAATCCGACCTCAAGCTTTCCAGGAAATATCCAGCCTGGTGGGAGACCGAATCACAATAAAAATTAGGTTTACATGGAGCAATCTATACGCAGATGATGTGATTCTTTCCTTTACTTTGTGTAGTCAGTGTTTACTTCAGAATAATAAGCAAAAAAAGCAAAAGAAGGTGTCTACTACCAGTAGAAACGCTAAGATCATTGTGGACAGGCCCTCATTTACTTGCTACCAATCATCGCTACAGATGATGCTAATGCTAATGTTGCTCTGCAGCTTCTGCCGTCAGTTTTTGGCTTGTTTTTGTACTCAGGTCATTAGAGACGCGTGTGTATTTTACTAGATTGCTGTAGCAAGCTTTTACAAAGTATTGCTCCCAACCTGGCTCCTAGTCCAGCTCTGCTCTGCAACACAGTCACACTGAACTTGATACAGAAGTTGAAGGCTGCGCTAGCCTCAAAAACTGTCTCAGGTCCCAGATCTGAGCCGCAACAAGCTAACGCCTGATCGCCGGGTCATCCTGCAGAAAGCTGCCATGTCGTCATGCGTGCGACTCCTCTGATCCTGACCTACATCTGGGACCAGCGGTCACAGCTGTAGATGTCAGGACGGATCAAGTTTCTCAAGATGTTTTCCATGACAGTGATCGGAAAAGTGTTTTTTATACAGACCTGTGTAAATGAATTGGATCAACCATGTAAAGTAGTTTTTAGATGAAATCTAACTCCATGTCGCTGCTGCATGAGTCTGTATCAGCTGTCAGTAAGGGGGCGTTCTTGCAAATGAAAAGCTTCTGCAAAAGTTGAAGTTGTTTTGACCTTTTATTAAATTAGATTTAAGCAAATAAGTTGATTAAATATGAGTGGATTTCCCAGGATACTTCACAGATAGGTTAGGATTTAATTATATTGGCAATACAACGGAGAGAAATCTGCCTCCCACAACAGATACAGAGAAGGAAACACAAATGTAGTCTTGAAGTTGAATATGGATTGGCACCACAATCGAAAGAAAATGTTCGATTGCTGTCAAAAAAGGCAGCGTTTTGTACTGATATAGAATTACTTCAAATTCAAAAATAAACCTTCGATGGATCATGATTGATTTTAGCTCAGCGACTGCTTCTGCAATGCTAAAACCTGAAAAATGTCCATTATCTTGATTCCTGTTTTTATAACGATGGTCATCCTCCTGACAGGAAATCAAGCTCTAAATCTGTGAGCCACTTGCAGGCCCAGGCCACAGAGGCTATGGCGGAACCAGCATACACCATACCGGTGTTCCGGCAGAGGTGAGTTCCCATTGGCTGCTGTCATATGTCAGGCTATTTTAAGTGTAAGGTAATACTGAACTACAGTCTCTACTAGCTGACCTCAGTCAAGACAGCACATTTCTTCCATCTTACTAGTTGTTCACTTTTCAGTACGGATCATTTTGAATTGTCAATTAAGTGATTCAGCAGTCAGTACGCTCCGTTAGATTAAACCTGTCGAGCCGATAGAACCAGTTTGTCAGTGATGAATGAACTCTACTGTTGCTTGAATCGAATTTTGAATAGTAGACGGCAGTTCCCATGTAGATTAATACAGACGGCTAGAAATGAATCGTTTAAAGAAAGACTAAGAAAGATTTAATGCTTCAGGACGTATTCAGTGTAAAGTCTGTGTAAGATAAAGTCAACGTTTAATTAATCTCATGTATGTAGTTAGTATGAGGATGAATAGATCACTTTAAGTTGTATGTTGGTAGCAATCTTATTACAGTTTATAGAGCCCAAATCCCAATATCGATATATATCGGTTGATATACTCACATTTCTTGCAGTGATTCTTCAAGCACGGGACAAAATTAGAAAATCAACCTGAGCATTATTCTCTGCATCGTTGTTTAAAACCAAAACGTTTTCATATCGGCCGATAATATCAGCCAACATATCGGTCGGGCTCTAATAGTTACGACAACTAAAATCTAGGTGTTGGAAATAAGAGTTGATTTGAATAAAACTTAAAACTAGACTTAAGAAAAAAGAAAACTAGCTAAAAAGATATGTTTTTTACTCACAATATTCAAATGAATTAAGAAATATATACTAAGGATTGTGTTTAGTTTAAGTCTTTGTCAGTTTGCTCAAATTTGTCAACATAACAAGCATCAGGAGACATTGGTGGATATATTTATTAAGACTAGGATGTTTACATGTTCACAAAGTCCTGTGTCTGTAATGTGATACTTACTGAACTTTTTAATAATCTTCTTAAATCTTGCCTCTGAGAAATACTCCCCATATCATGATAGTAAAAAACTGAAACTATTGAACTTAATATAAAAGTTAAGTAAAACTTTTACATTTTTAAACATGAAAACTACAATGAAGTGATTTAAACCAACTCTGGGAACTAAATGAAACTGAACTGAATACAACAATTGAAAACAAAGTGAAAATGAAAGAGTGCTGCTATAATAACTGTGGTTGGTAGGACTGCTGAGGAGACTGAGGAGTACCAGAGAGTGTCTGCGAATGTTGGGAAAGGACTGGCTGTGATTCAGGAGGAACTCAGCAGGATGAGGGTAACCACAAAGGCCCGAGTGGACAGTCTTAATATCCAGAGAGAGGTAAGGAGCCACTCCAACAACCTTTTATCAGGATCGCTGTTCTGTGGTATTTAATTATGTCATCTTGGTGTTTTTTTGATTTGTTTAATATCAGTACCCTCAAAAATAACTAAGATTTGATCACGTCATCTATAAAAGTTGTTGTTAGACAATTTGAAGTACAGTATTTCAGCAGATTGATGTCAGTAAGTGATCAAATCAAATCAGTTCGTAATTATCGAACATTTCACATCACACATACGCTGATGATACTCAACTCTACATTTATGTTTTACACACCACTTGGTTATCTTGATACACTGCATATGTCAATATGTCTTAAAAATATAAATAAAAATGAGATGTACTGTATTGGCTGATGATGCATACCAAGTAAATAAGTGTTTGTCACTTATTGGACCGTCTGTGAATGTGTCATAGAAATGAATTCAAGATACATAATGAGAGCACTGGATACAGCTGACTTTACAGTAGGACACACTGGATCTTTCACACGTTTGTACCGTTAAATATATAAATTGTGGCTGTTCTTAGAGGGATAGTTAAGACTGAAGCTGTATTTCCACTGTGTAGTTATTTCCTGTGTCTGTAGAACAAAATACAAGTTGATCTGAGTTGCACCTGAACTTTGACCCCCTACAACAGCAGGCCTATAATGTAATCGTCTACATCTGACTTTTAATTTTGTCATTATTAAGTCCTAAGTATTTATTATTCATTAGAAAACAGATTTGCATTAGAGCATTTAAAAAAAACTTGAATTAAACTAACCGTACAATTATGAGTATGAATTTTGACATATTTTACTCGGATGATACTTGTGCAAATAAAAAAGTACATTATCTGTAGCAGATATTAGTTCCAGCTGAGCACTCGCTGAATAACAACATATTAATCGTGAATGAACGTTGCTGATATTCATCAGTGTGTCCTCATGTTGCAGTGAGAGAGTTGAAGCTGTGTTGACTGCACGTCTTACTGCTGCTTCACCTCTTTAATCCTTCTGGTCCGGGCAGATTTCAGATTTGTTGATAGTGATGTCAGCTGGTTAATGTTGATGCTGACAACATGTTGGCAGAGAAGACTTTATAATGACATAGAAACAGGTGGTCTGTGTATTTACAATGTACGATACACACTGTTAACGAAAGCAGCAATGTAGATGCAGTCACTGTTTCATTTCAAAGTACAGTTCATCCAAAACCAACTCAATCACCAGAATAAATGTTGTCAATGTTTCTGCAAATGTGGTGAAACTTTGCATTTCTTTAGGTTCAATTTTATATTTCTTCTTGTGACAATGCTGCGCTCATGTTCTTATTAGGTTTAGGCACAAAAACTACTTGGTAAGCGTCAGGGGAAGATATTTTTTTTGGCTTAAAATTCCTGTTTTGGTTGCCACAAACACAACTGGAAATTGTCCTGGAGTCTCCTTAATAAAGTACACTGGTGTGATGCTTACAAATATTGAAACACTGTCGTCCCTCGTCACAAATATCCAGCAGTTTCACACTTACATATGTGGAAACGCAGTCTCAAACTGCGGTTACCGCTCTAGCAGCTTTCTCTCCTGTAATTCCACCACCATGCCCTCCATCTCTCGATGTGAAAGTGCACATGTAAGATGAACGTGATGTGACATTTTTATACAGGAGAAATGTCAATATGGTACGTAGCCTATGACTTGTACAAAATGTGAAATCATCAGTGATCTAAAGAAACGTTAACTGCCAGCATTTTATCCTCCCCAGTGTAGTGTCATCGTTCGTTTACTTGTGCAACCTGTACTGTTCAATCTATTGATGCATTTTACTTTCTCCAGGTTAAGGACATGATGGCGAAGAGGCCAGAGTTTTTGGACGACATCCCCAAGATGCCGGACTTCCTGGTTGCCCTGCGACCCCACACCGTGTGGGAGAAGACGCCTGTCAAACTGTTCTGCACTGTGCAGGGAAACCCGAGGCCCATCGTCAAATGGTCAGAACATCCGATTCTCACAGGGGAGGGTTTTAGATCTGACCTCAGTTTGCTTTTCAACACCACATTTAAATTTAAAGCATGTACTATCTTATCTTGAAGTAGTTACACGCAGTTCATAAGAGCTGTACTTGATGTTTTAGTTGAACAGAACACCCTGTATATAGAAAATACGTTATGTCTTGGGAATAAATACAGCATTGATCTTTTGATCTATCCCAAAAAAGTTGTTAGCCTTCCATTAATCCCTTTAATACGAGTCTACAGTGTTTAGCATGCCTCCAAGTAGCCATCACCTCGTAATGACTGCTGCTATTTAAGTACACAATGCCAGTTTATAGTTGGATGGACCATCAGAGAGTCATATGTCCCCATAAACATACAGATTCAAAGTGAGAGCCTGTAGGTGTGAACAGGTGACCGACTCCTGACTGTTTGCAGGTATAAAGGAGGCGTGCCAGTCGACCCCCTGAGCGCCCCAGGAAAGTACAAGATTGAAAACAAGTATGGAGTCCACAGTTTGGTCATTAGCAGGTACGACACAAACACAAATCTGCAGTGTTAAAAACATGCACCCTGAAACATCAACCACACAAGAAGCTGTTGTTTGATCTGAACAATATTGAGGACGATGTTAACTCTATAAATTAGAGTCCAGTCTTTTAAAAATGTCGACAACCAGCCCCAGTTTTTTGATAACATCCCTTTTTTGCAGTTTGTTTTGTTAATATTTAGTAATACTGTTGTTTTGAATTGTTTTGAAAGAGTTAAGGCTTTGACATGTTTGCTTACACATTTAAAATTACAATAGAATCGGCAGATATTATCACGATTGGGAATGAAAGAAGCGTCCCCGAAAGACTCAGTCGATCACAAGCGAGGATGGGCGAGGTTCAACACATCCTTTGTAAATTATTGCACAACCTTTTATGGAATCAGGATTGTGCATAAAAAATATGGGACCTTGAAATATGTAAAATATAAAAGGAACCTGTCGTACGGGAGGGATTAAATAATCTCCTCTGTGATATGGTTTATATTTTTCTACCTTCACTTTTGGAGTCTAAAATTAAAAGATGAGCAGCGAGAAAGGAGAGGGAAGTTAGATTGAGGGCTCAGCCTGTTGGTCCGTTCGTCATCTTCGAGACTCCTCAGCTGTTCGTGTCGAAGTGCTGACATTTGCGTCATTCGAGCCATGAATTCCTCCCACCGCTCCCCCTCTCGCTCTCTCCCTCTCTTTCTCTTGGAGGCATTGAATATCTCCGGTTCTCCGTCATTGCATTACAGGGTCAGTGAGGAGACGTGTCGCTCGTGTCCCAAACTTTGCAAAAAGAAGTTAAAGATTTTTCTCATTCACAGTAAAAAAGCTCGAACAGAAGGAGAAAAACTTTATGTTCCCTGACAGCTGAGCAAATGGATCGTCTTTTAAAATAGTTGCATCCAGGGTGAAGGTCACATTTCTTCCTTCTATTCTCACCCTCAGACTCCTTTTCATTCGCTGTCACACGGCGCCACTGCCCTTCCTTTCATTGCCCTTCCAACATGTGAGGTTGCTTTTCAACAGAGGCAGAACATGATGTCTTGTGCCTGAATCAGACTTTGACTTCAGAAGTTCACAGCTGACCTCGACGTGTTGTTGAGGAAAGAAAGAGCTTAGCTGCTCCGTTCGCTCGTGTTTGGCTCCGCGTTTTCACTGCCAAGACTTTAAGATGGGTTCAATTTTCAGCTCGTTGTTTCGTCTCAGCTCAAATCCTTTCTGACTGTCAAGTTAAATGTGGATCTGCTACCGATTCTTGTAGCAAAATAAAAGATATATATATATATATATAAAGTAATAAAAACCACAACAGTCAGTTTAATAAATACATGTAGGGTCAGAATACAAAACAAAATTCAAAATAATATTTTATTTTAGAACAATATTCATAAACTATATTATATTATGTACACAATAAATATTTAAGAACAGGACATAATGATCATATTTTAAGAAACAAATAATGAAAATAAATAATAAGAATGTAAAGAAAGAACAGAGATGGCTTTATAAAGCGAGCATGAGCAGCTGACTGGATTTAAATTTGGCTTACAAATAGGATGTAAATGTTCAATAAGTATTTTTAAGGAAAATCAGGCCCCAGAACACAGTTTGATGCTAGAGAGGTGGCAGGGTCCGCCACATATATTTGTTTATAAACAAAATAAAACGGTCAGTTTGCTTTTTGCAGTTGATTCAGTGATGAAAACAAAGAGAGGTTGTTTATCTCGTTTGTTTAGACAGAAAATGAAGATATTTCTCTTCTTATTAAAAGTTCTTCCACAAAACTACAGACTGCTCCTTTAATGTGGTTGGGAAAAGAAATCCACATTTTATAAATACTCTGCATGTACTTGATTAAACTTCACTCTGACATGTTTGTTACACGTGTGTCTGGTGCTGCAGGTGTGTTGTGAGTGATACTGCTGAGTACAGCGCTGTGGCCACCAACCAGCACGGCACGGCTACCAGCAAGGCCGCAGTGACGGTGAAGAGTAAGTCATCACTTGTTCTGGTTCTGTACCATTCAGACGTTATCCACTTCTGTGTTTCTCTCCGTTAACGTGACTTTCTGTTGTTCGCAGGAGCGTCAGGAGCTGGCGAGCCCTGCCATCTTGGTTTAGGTGAGGAGAGAGGGAGCGGTATCTGAAGATGTAGCTGGAGGGCGGGCGGGGGTTGTTTTTCATTTTTTTGGTTGGAGTCAGGCCCAGACACAATCACTACAAGCACACGGGATCAGCAGGCTACAAATAGCAAGTAGGGTCACATGTGAGAGGCCTGATACGCAGTGGAAACTATTGTAAGAAGCTGTTGTTAAGAAACAAGTTAATAACAAGAAGATCTTCTGATGATCTAATAGAACATCCACAGACTTTTCTTAATGTCTTCAGGAAAGAAAATCATTAAGTAATTAGGTAAATGGTTTCCCAGACTATTAATATATCATGAGGCAGTTTCTCTGTGCTCCAAACAAAATGCAGAAACACATTCGGGTCCAGATTTTGTTAAAGTTGGACGAGCAGTAACTTGTTGACACCGTAAACCAGTCAGAGACATTTAAAAACCACCAGAACGTTGTGACTAATCACATCATTACTTTCATTCTCTTGCAATATTTTTGCATATTGATCATTCTGGTAACAACACTCCTCAGTCTGTCAATCAAAATGTTGTTTCCTGATGAAGTTCTGAGGACGACACGTTGATTATATAATTAATAGAAGTGATTTCCAGTTTGCTGAATTCTTTCTTTTCCTCTTTTTCTCAAAATGACAACGTCTATTTTACGAAGCAAACGATTCAAAAACAAAGTTTTATCAATGTCTGTGGCATCCGAGACAAGTTTTAAGTTAATATCAAGTGTTATTGATTATTAACAGTGATGCTTCACTTCCTCAGTGCCTCATCTGACTGAGATCCATCCCAGTAAGCTGGAGGTGACCCTGCTGGATCGGTTCAAGGTGTCCTTCGGTGTGGAGGGCGGCTCCATCAGTCTGGTGTGCAGCATGGTGGTCGTCCCCGACCTCCCCAACGTACCGCCGATCACCCAGTGGTACAGAGACGGTGAGACGTATTATTTTATAGATCAAGTCATTTATTTAATCATTCAGCCGGTTGTGTTTGTTCACTCTTTGCTGCGTCTTCCATCTCGTCCAACAGATAAACTGCTTAAAGCCGGTAAGCTGGCTGAGATGTCTGTGGGTGGAGGAGCTGCCCGTCTGACGCTGCCTCACCTGGCGAAGGACGACGAGGGTCTCTACACCCTCCGCATCTTCACAAAGGACGGCACCGCCGAGCACAGCGCCTACCTGTTTGTTTCAGGTACATCTCTCTGCATCATGGAGCTTTTTGACATCAATCAAGGAACAAACAGCCTGTTTGTTGGCTGCTGAGTCAGCTGAGCAAAGAAGAGGAAACTAACTGATTGATGAAAATGCTGAATATAGACGAAAGAAAAATTAAAATTGAGTGAACTCTGTTACTAAAAAGGTGTGACAAGTTTTCAGAGACGAGCTTCAACACGCTCAAATCCACAAACAGAAAATCATCTGATCATAATCTCAATTATTTAAACACAGCCTGTTTGTCGCCCATCAATGAATGGATGAACTGGTCTGATCTGAATATTAATCTTATTTTTCAACACGGGTTTTAAGGTTTTAGGACTCGAGCCAAAATCTGAGCTTGTTACAAATGTCACATCGTTTGCACACGACATGTAAAGGACTCATTAACTCAGATAAAGTTCACTCAGTTCTCACCAAACCTGATCTCAGAATCTGCCTCGACACGACTGAATGAGGGATTATTTTCTTTATAGCTGCTGTGCAAACCATTAATTAGAGAGACCTTCAGTCCGGATGTCTGCTGTTCCCATGATGAGAGGCCTCGTCTGAGTTTTGGTTCAGTTTTTAATCATTATTATATCAAACACTCAAACAGACAGTTCATTATTAATTGTTAATGCTCATATCGTCCTGAAAGAAAACAACATGCAGCACAATAAATAAAGGATGTCACATTTATTATTCATTCCCTTTTTCCTTTAATATTGTTTTTTAAGTTGCATCTATCTGTCTCCCGTCCTATCGTACGTTTTCATCTCCTCGCTCTTCCAGATGCCGCCCCCTCTGCGGCTGGCGCCCCCGGTGCACCAATGAGCGTGAAGGCGTACGACATCAACTCTGACTACGTGCTGGTCGCCTGGAAACCCCCAAACACCGTCAATGAGGCGGCGATCTCTGGATACTTTGTGGATCGGTCAGTTTCTTTTTATAGCAGCGTTGGCACATTGAAGTGAATACAGTCATGTTGCACTGAAGTTAATGCCAAGGAAATGTTTTTTATTACATCTTAGTGGCCAAAGACAAACATTTAATGCAACTTTTACTCAGAAACATTAAAGTTGAATGTCTTTTATTTACCTACAGATGATTCCAATCACTAATTAACTTACTTAATTTTAGTTTCCTTTACATGGCAGCAAATTTAAAAACAAGCCTCAGATTATTTAGTAAATGTCTCTTGCTGATGATGTCATACTACTGATGTCATTCCCTGGTCCCGGTGTGCAGGTGTGAGGCTGGCAGCGACACCTGGGTCCAGTGCAACGATGCCCCGGTGAAGGTTTGTAAATACCCGGTGCACGGCCTGAAAGTGGGCCGCTCCTACCACTTCCGCGTCCGTGCCGTGAACAGCGCCGGCATCAGCAGGCCGTCCCGCAAGTCAGACAAAGTGACCGCCATCGACGCCGCCGAGAGCCAGAGGCTGCAAGGTACTGATGAAGGTAAATACAAAACACAAACCGGCGGGATACGACTGTTTTCTGACGGGTCTGCTGCTGTCGTTTCCTGCAACAGTGATTAAAATCGAAGGAAAGTACGACATAGTGATCAAGGACGATGACCTGGAAGGTACGGTAGTATACAAACACCGATCTGGTTCAGTCCTTTAATCCTTTAAACCACCTCATCAGAACCTCACATTAACAATAACACCTGTTCCCTTTGTCCAAACTTCCTCATAATAACACATTCAATGTCTTAAAACTTCAAAACATCTCTGCATTGATTATTATATCACCTCAAGATCTCCGTCGTAGAAGGATAATAGAGTCTGCTGTGAAATGAGAGGATTTTTAGTTTGAGCACTCACATATTTTGTCGACCCCGGATGATCACTGGTTCCCATGAGTGTGGACTGTGATATCGAGTCATTGTATTTCTACAGTTTTCTGTTTAATAGATGCTTAACTTTCAAATCTACTGGATTTAAGATGGATGACAAAGGCTCTGTCTCATAATGTAAACAACAGTGAAGAAACTAGTTTATACATCTGTCACCCAACCTACAAAAACCTCCTTAGTCAGGGTAAGAATTGAGTTATGAAGATTTATCTCACAATTACAAAACACTTCACAGTCTTGAGAATAAGATAAAAAAGGGTTGAGGGTATAAATCGTATACTCTGCTTCGTACTTGTGTCCATACAGGTCTGATATATAAATGTATAGAGTCCTTTATTACATCTTTATTTTGAAGTATGTCAGAGAAAAGAGCTGCTTTAGATTCCAGATGTTTCGAGTTTCTCTCAAATGTTCAACTTACAAACAAAATGACGTATGAAAACCTCCCGCTCGCCTCCTTTTTAAGAATAATACTTTTAATGCTACACAGATGAAATGATTTCCTCTTCTCCTCCTATGATAACCGTTGTGGTGCCTTCTTTGATCTAACTCCATCTTTTTTCCTCCCGATTTAATCGACTTATTTTCAATTAAACCACTTAGAGTTTTTCTTCCTCCTTTAAAAAGTGTGTCGTGTATTTCCTTTTACTCTCAAACAAACCTTTAACACAAAAACTAATAACGCGTTGGTAACATTTTACACTTGAGGCTGTTGTTGAAGTCCCACATTTTACTGTAATGTTCACAACTACTCCCACACAGGAACTTTATTAAAGACAATAAAATCTCTATATCAGCGTCTGCAGGATTGAGGATTTATTCTAATGAAGCCTTTATAAAAAGCTGAAACACGATCCTGGTGTTGTCTTTATTCACTCCAACACCTCGTAATTTCTACAAAGATAAAAGATGATTAAAAACACAACACTTAGTTAATGAAACACACAATGTGGGACTTCTGCAGCCGGTGTTACTGTTAGTGATTTAGGCCTCAACACGTTCACTCCCAATCCAGGCTACGTAACAATCCCGGGAGAGCCCACCGACGTGCACGCATCCGAGATTTTCAAATCGTACGTCGTGCTGAGCTGGAATCCTCCCAGCCCCCGCGGACGAGCTCCGCTGTGGTACGTCATCGAGAAGGTGTGTGTCGCTCCACCGTAAGCCATCACTTTCCATCAATGTAGCCCAGTGTTCAGCTCTGTGCTGTAGAGACAAGGTAAAGAACACATTAACCTCCTAAACTCAGGATTTTTAAATTAGATGTTGATTTTTGGATGAAACTTTTCATCCCGATACGTTGAACTTTCAGAGATCCTCACATGAGAAGCTTCTGTGCTTCACAACATGAGGATGTAAACATGGATTAACTCATAAATCCGTCAGTTTAAGAGGTTACATGTGTTTTTTATGCTTATGTAATAAACATGAAAGCATTAAAAGCTCACCGTGTTTCTCTTGTGCTGTTGGGGCTCCACTTATGCAATAATCTAAATATGGCCGAAACAAATCCAAACAGAGGTCATACGAACATATGCTAGATATTAATGTAGCTATAAAAACAATATTGGAAAGGATTTATGACTAATATACAGATATGCAAACATTCTAACATTAAGGTTAATTTATGCTCGACGGTCGACAGCAGTGCGTCTGGTAGAAGTCGAGGGTCAGTGTAGCCAATATTTCAAGCGAGAGGAAGAAGTTTTAAAATGACCTGTTTAAGGATAGTTAACAGGAGTTGGTGACAAGTTGTAAACATTTGCTGTGTCTGAATTCAGGGTCTGAATCCTTCAGAGGAGCATTTGAAGGCCAATTATATCACAACGCCGTGTGAAGTCTGTCCCAATCCGAAGGCTCCTCCAGATGCTCCTTCTTTTCCCTCTTTTTGGAGGACGCATCGCTACGATCCTTCGTGGCCTCACATATCCCAAGAATCTTTGTGCGCCCAAAAAAGAAGAAAGAAAGAGAGAAAATGGCGACATCACATGGCGTAGATCGTCACTTTCGCGGGCCGGGGCGGCAGAAATCGTGACGTAAGGGTAAAACATCTGGTGACGCAACCAGGAAATGCTCCGAAGGCGAGACCGTCACATTTAACAACGGCTGACGTGTTAACAAGGTCTCTCTGAAGGACTTCGCAGACCGCAAAGGCCGAGTCCTTCGAAGGATGCAGAGCCTGAACTGAGACACAGCAGATGTGTGATGTTGCTTCACTCGGGCACGGAGACAAACAGTCACTACAGAACAGCTGGGAGGAGGTTGGATGTTGGCGGTGCGTGAGAGACTGATTTGACTCTGAGCGGCGCCCGCTAGTGGTTGTAGTGCTTAACAGTAGTGCCAACGTGAAGGACGCTAATGTTTCCTCGTATTTATCTTTATTCATAATAATTATTGTCTTTTGGAACCTACATTATTCTTATGTTTTAATATAAAAAGCAAATATTGCTGAAGCTGAACTGTCGTATTTGTACGACAAGACTGTGCAGTAATTTGTAAACGTCTCAAAAATCAAGTCTCTTTCGGACACATGACGGTGATCACACCTTTAAATAATAATAGTAATAAACTTTATTTCTATAGTACCTTTTAAAACCAGAGTTACACGATGCTTCATGAAATATACAACACAGGTGCAGCAATGGCGAATCGTAGAGGAATGAAACAGAATAAGATGCAATTAGAAAAGTTAATCGAAGAGTAATGAACAAGATAAAACATCGAGAGATAAAGCAAAATATAAAAGAGCCCCAACTCTGCAGAAACACTCGCTCTGTCAGCTCGTCTTGTGTTGATGCTACATTGATGAGGTTGTGTCGCAGATGGCTGTTCCTTCTCATGTCCTCACCCCCTCCTCCCTCCCTCCTCCCACAGTGCTTAGCAGGCACTGGAGCATGGCAGCGGATCAACACGGCAGTCAAACTGCACTCCCCTCGTTACCCGGTTTTTGATTTGCAAGACGGGCAAAAGTACCAGTTCAGAGTGTATTCTGTCAACCTGTACGGGTCCAGCGAGGCCTCGGCGCCCTCTGAGCCCGTCGAAAAGGTCGACGAGGACGGTAAGGGGCCGGGTTCAGTTTCATATATACAGAAAAATACACACAATGATTAATACAAAGATCTGTTCTGTTCGTATTAAGCATGAGGCAGAAAATCACATTTTGGACAAATATTAATTATCTTTAACTAGTTGATGGTTTGGTCTGCTGAACTGTACGAAGGTTGTTTTTAATCAAAGTCCAAATAGAAAGAAATGAAAAGAGATGAAAAAGATATAATCAGGTCAAAAATGTAACTTTAAAAGAAAAAAGAAAGTGAAAAGCAAGTTTAAAATGATTATTTGAAAATGTAAAGTTAGAATGAAAAAGTCTTAAAATTTAAAAGCTTTAAATCCAAATGCGTAAAAAAGAAAAGAAAAAACATCCAATATATATAATATGAAACATTTAATAAATAAAAAGGCAAAAATAGTTTAATTTGCTTTTTATGATTTGACACTTAAGTTTAATGTGTTTATTACAGATTCCTTTTTCTTTCAATGTTTATTTATGGCAAGATTATTCCTATTAGTGTTGTTAAATAAAACATTTCTATTTGGACTTTTATT
>OMLP01013817.1:0-24501 GCA_900302685.1 Spondyliosoma cantharus
TTATTTTCCTAGTTGTGACCTTATTTATTTTATTTCCATTTTGTTAATTTATTCCTACATCTGGTTCTACTTATAAACTGTTTATATGTGCAAATAACTTTTATATTTCCATAGCTTATTTATCAAAAAGGTTAAAGGAATACTGCATAATTAAACCTTGTTCATAGATTCCTCTTTCCAGCCCAGCAGACACTGTCAAGGTGCTTTGGAAAAAGACACTTTGAGCAAGCTGCTCTCATGCAACCAGCGACACGTTCGTCAGTGGCCTCACCTAATAATGACACATGATGTTTGAAATACCAACACAGCTTGTCAGTTTTTTCCACCATAACAAGGAATGCTTGTCTCGTGGAAACCAGTTTGAAAGTAGCCAAATTCATGGAAAGTCCCCACAGGCCGCCTCTGCTCGGGGCTATTCCGCACCCACCATCGCTTTCTGTTTTCCCCCAAAACATGAAAGATGTTGGCTGCAAAACAAAGCAGCGCACCTAGGCGACCGGCTTCTCTCGCGCGAGAAGAGTCATCCGGACCGCTTCGTCTCAATAAAGTCAGGGCTGAAGCCGTCCCCTGGGAGCAGTGCAGCGAGGTATTAACCAATCACAGCTAAACTTTCACTCCCTGCAACCAGAAGGGAAGCTGGACTCACACAAGAAAGGGTCTGCCGGGGTCAGAAACATGAGAAGCGCTTGGCTTTTTGTCTTCTGAGCGTTGGGTAACACAAGCCGGTGGGAGAGAACAGAAGTATTTGCGTGTGAAGTATTAAAATTAATATGCGTTTCCTGCTTCCATTAGCGCACATGGATGTTTTGCAGGAGACTGTGTGACCTCCTTTTTTTTCTCTCTCTCTTCTTCACCTCCTCTGCTGCTCTTATCGCTCAAATGTCCAGATCACAGTGAGCCCCCATTTCACATGTCAACAAAAAAACGCTTTCTGTTCCAATCTGAAGTTTAGATACCGCCTCGTTGGTCAGGATTTCCTTTATTATTGCTGACGTCAAAGGTCAGAAGCGTGCCAGAGTTCATCCAAAGCACAGCCATAGTGACATTGCGCTTTCGTGTGACATCTTTGATAGCTGTTGCAGAAATCAACAAAACTGGCGTGCAAGTGGTGGTGCACACGCCTGCTCCCTGCATCAAGTTACAAGCAATAAAACAACGCTTGATTTCTGCTCTGTTGAATGAAAACAAGCAACAAGTCAACATCTGGCCATCTGTTTCTGTCGAGGTGAGCACATTCAAATAGAGCTGCAGGCACAGATGTGAAGGTTCTGACATCAGTAAAACGGAAGTGAAATTGTTTTCTAGCAATCTGGTCTATAAATGGACGACTCAAACAGAAGAACTGGCTAGTTTAATGGGTGCCAACACAAAAATCACAAAACGGCAGATGAAGTAGTCACGCCATTCGATTGGAAGGGGAAAAAAAAAAAAATTCTGCTACATAAAACTACTTTTCTCTCATTTTCTTGTGAAATACCGCAGTTTTATCTCCCTTTAGCTCTACAGTTTATGTAAATGAAACCATCAGAGCAGGAAAAATCACTAGAACTTTTATCGCCTTTATCACCATTTTTTATTTTTCATGTGTGTCAGCCTTTCCGTTTCTATTTACCTGTTATTAGCTTGTCAGTCGTCTGTAAAGCACTAACCTGTATGGACGTTGCTTTACAAATACAGTTATAAAGTGTTAAATAGATGTTTTCTAACTGTCTCTGTCGCTGTTGGGTTTCCATTTAATCCCCTGATGCTGTTTTATTTCCCTTTATCAGATGTACAGTAGAATGAACACTTCAGGTTGTCTCAATGCAGCAGCATCCACAAGAAAACCTCTTTTCCACCCAGCAGAATGTAGCTTACAAAAGGTTTTCAGGGCAGCGTTAGATATTCATGAAGCAGTGAGAGATCTCTCTATGTCGAAGTGATGTTGGAAGCACAAAGCATATTTATCTGTCAGGGCTGGCAGAGAGTCAGACTGACCCTCAGGTTTCCACTGAGCATCTGAGATGAGGCCAAACTCTGATCCAGCTTCCCTTTGAGCTCCATGATTTACGGACAGAAACGATGGTTCTTTACAACGGCGATTTCTCTGCTTGGATCTTCATCGGGCTGCCGTGGCAAAGGTGAGATGACTTCCTCTGCCATCTTTCACTTGAAAGATGAATTTTTACAACCTGGATCTTCTTTTTTTTATCGTATTTGGCCGTTGTCCTACTCAGTTATGATAAGATTTAGAAAACAAATGCAAACAGTGAAATTGTTCTCCATTAGATTTTGCAGAGAGCCTCCTGGTTGAGTTCTGACCGTCTGTAATTGATGTCATTTTCTATACTATGGAAAATCCCTGTCGCATCTCCAAACAGGTGATTTAGGTAATACAACTGTGGGCTTGTTTGTAAACCCGTTTTATCATTATCATTGTCAAACTGTCAATTTTCCACCCTCATACTGGAGACGAAAGAGTCAGTATTAGTTTTTTTGTTTTTTTTAGCTCAGATTGTTTGAGTAGTAATGAATAACTGATTAGGTGAAAACCAATTAGCTGTTTAAGCCTTTTATGGAAATGCTCCAAATATTCTCTGGTTCTAGCTTCTAAATTGAGAAGATTTGATGCCATTTCTCTGTTTTATACCATTGTAAAAAGAAAACAATCAATAGATGAATGTCTTTAGGCAAAAGGACTAAAATTTGTGTTGCATCCTCACAATACAATGATGCAGCATTTTGAGAACATATGGTGCCCTTAATGTGGTGTATTTCCTGTTAGAACAGGATGTTCTGGTCGGTAAGTGAAACAATGGGATATTTGTCAGAGAGAAAAGGGCAGTTTATTTGGTGGGAGGAGTGAAACCTGTGGTGGTTTCCATGGCTAAAAAAATTATGCGTGCTGTGAAATAACCACTAAATATTTTCCTTTGAGAAAAAAGGTCCAGAAGACCAATTGAATGCACATTTAAATACGTTTTTGGGGGCATATTTCTAAAAATGTAAGTTTGGTACCGTTGCAAGATCAATCTCAAGATTGATTTTTCACTTAAGTATGACTTAAATAAAGTAATGAAAACCCTCTGTCACTCCTGTCTTTTATCGTTCAGATACTGCAGAACCATATGAAAGAAATCAGCACAGAGGATACAGTGTTTTTTTATCAAACACATATGTTGGACCAAAGGCAACGGCAAGCTGATGTCAGCCCACGAGGGGGCCCTAAACAGTCCTGAATATGTGATCTGTCTGTGTTCCTCGTACCATTGTTGCTTTTTATTTAGAATGTTATTCACGTTTCGACAACGCAGTGAGAAAACACTGAATGTAAACAGAAATCCAGTTTATTTTCGAGGAAACTGATTTATTTTTTTGTTGTTGTTTTTGTTTTGTGGCCAGTTGGGGGCGGCATATACAATCTGTGAACATGAAATTGACTTATCATAATGTTTAAGTTCTCATGCTCTTCTTAGCAAACAGTCATTATTGTTCATTTGTAGTTGTAATTCTGGCCACTTGGTGAATACAAGTCTAGTATTCCCTGTTTTAGCTCTGATTTTGTTCTCCACAAGCTCCTGAGGGAAATATCTGACTCTTTAGTGGCTAAAGGCTTCACAGAGTTCACCAGCTAGGTTCTACCTGTGTCTATCTGGTTTTGGTGAATTTTGGAGCACTTATTTGAAAACACTGAAAAAGCTACTATGAGAGCAGTGAGAGTAGCTACATGGGATAATTTTAATGCTACAGAAGCAAAAGTACAAAATAGTTACAAATAAATTGAGAACCTTACAGAGAACAAACAATTACATGATTATAGAATAAGGATAGAATAAAAAGTTTGACTCAAAATACTGCATAACAGGCAGTACGGGTACATACAGTACTAGTAACAGTAAAATTGTAGCCAGGCAGCTAAACAAGGAGCTGAAATAATGAGTTTTCTTATTCTGACATGTCGACGATAGCTCCTTTAAATTTTAGGTACATTTTCATGGGGGGGATTAAGGTGCCAAATCCTGCTCAGGGCCCCAAAGAGGCTTGGGCCGGCCCTGTGTTTGCTCAATAATTATTTTGTCATCAGTGACATGTTCATCCATACATCATTGGTGTCTCCTAATCTGTTTTCTTTATTTAACATCGCACAACAGCTGAAGCTATACTCTCTCTTATTGTGTTTATCTGTGATAGTGACACATGGCAATAAGATGTTCGCTGGTTTGAAGTTTTTTTTTTTAGTTTTTTTTCTCCCTCCATGTCTTTAACTTAGATTACAGCTTCTGGAGCTGGAAGCTGCGGCACATCTGTAAGCCAGCGGAAATACCAAAATCTTGCATGCCTCTTTGATTGTTACATTCAAGATATCATGTGTGCTACCAGCTCCGCTGCTGCAAACCATTAGGCTCAGTAACTGGTGGCTTGTAAAATACGTTTGGAAATCCTGGAGACAAGGCAAAGGGGATGAGATGGGGATTCCACATGGTTATCCAAGGAGATGATAAACAAAGGGAGAAGGTGATACAGTCTAAGTGATATATTGGGCACATGTGGAATAAAAGAGAGGATGAAAAAAAAGAGTTTAGAGGAAGGGGAGGGCAGAAGGGAGTCTCTTCTGATTTATTCAAAGCTTCAGGGCCTGTGTATCCGAGAACAAGATTAGTTCAGTAGATCACATCACCCTACATCCTTTTATAGATTTTCATCCCAGCCTCCTGCCGCACCCTGACTGGAGCAGGACTGTAACCAAGTACATTTACTCAAGTACTTCATTTGATTTGCTATTTCAAGGTACCTATACTTGATTTTTTAGTTTTTAGCTACTTTATATTCATCTACAACTCAGACGGACATTTTGTGCTTTTCACCCTACAGTGAAAATGCAGTTTGACAACGACAGTCCTACGGTTGTTGAACAGCTAGGCAATAGTTCAGATTCAAACTAATGTTTTAAAACACATAAAATACAGCACATGGCTAAGAGTAAGCTAGCTCCCAAGATTTTTGACCATGTGACCTCTTGCATAAGGCAGATGTGTCCGGCCCAGTCACTAGGATAAAATGTTGGCAGTCAGCATCTCTGCAAACCACAGTCACATGTGTATGTGTCATCGGCCCATGACCTATATTGATATTTCTACAAAACGTGTCACATCACGTTCAAGTTACATGTTTATTACTTGACTGTCATGACTGGAGGTTGAAGGATATGGTGGTGGAGTTACACATGAGGAGGCTGCCAAGCCGGTGACCACTGCTCAAGTGGTGCTGTGTTTCAACATTTGTAAGTGTGGAACAAAAATCTAATATCTATGACAAGAAGTCGACACATCTCCAGTCGTTTTAGTGGTGACCAAATCAGTTTTTTAGCCAAAGACATTGTGTTTTTGGTGCCCGAACCTAAACAGAGCATAAGCTCAATGTTGTCTCAAAATAGAATAGAAAACTGAAACTTCATTTGACAGAATTTTAAGCAAATCAGCAAAGAAAATACATGTTTTCTTCCATTATTGTTACACAAACATTAGCAGTTGGTTCATTGAGGTAAACAGATGGTGAAATGATGAAATGACACACTTAAAAGAGCACCAGTCAAATTACAAACCAAGATGAACATTTAGGGAAACATGATGGAAATATTTATGGTTATGACACAGACCTGATGTTTTTGTGTCTCTGGTGGACATTTCATTCACATTTCGTCATTTTGATATTGTGCTTTGGTGCATTCTGCTTTCACTGATAGACCAGCTCTACCTCCTCAACCAAGCATTAAAATAATTTCTGCAATATTTTCAGATTTATTTTGGGGTGTCACTGCACCATGACACCACATAAATGTAGTTAAAGCAGCTTTGATTAGAATTTTAAAAGGGGCTACATGACTTTCACCTGTAGTAGAGTATGTTTATAATGTTGTGATGGTGATGGTGATGGTGATGGTGAGTACTTCTTCCACCGCTGGCCTCGACTCCTCACACTTATCCAAATAGCCAACGAGAGGAGGCGAGGGGTCGAGGCAGCTTGTTAAACCTCGAGTCAGACAGATGCAGAGGTCATCGTCACTGCACAGGAAAAAAGACTCACAGTGCACAAAAGGAAAACCTCCAGCAGAGATTAATGCACTGCTTTATATGTTCCAATCTAGATTCCAGATCCCGTTTTCTGTTTTTTATTGCTTTGTGAGCATTCCTGTTCCTATTGTAACCTGGTTGCACGGAAATAGCTGCGTCATACTTGCCGAGGCTGATGATTTGAAGTAGTCGTAGGAGCAGCTGGTCTCTGCCAAAAGGTCCAGATCTGGGCAGGTCATCAGCGAGCCCACATCAAGGAGCTGAAGCCCTTCAAATCCTCTGTGTTAACTTTTATGGCAAGTGTTTATGCAAGGTCATGCACATTGACTTACACCTTTCTTTTATGTAGGGTTGAAGGGACACATGTGTCAGATGAAAATGTATCTTGTTTGGTCCTCAAGTCTGTTTTTTCCCATTGTTCAGCTCCTGACCCGATCCATCTCGATTATTTTAACAATTGCTGTTTTGTTTTTTATTATTCTAAAGATGTTTTTTTCAGTTTTCACTCTGACTTTTGCCACTGTGTTCAGCAAATTCAAGTCTGTTTCATCCTGCAGTCTTCATAGCTGCAGCCAGTTTTCTGAACCCAGAGGCAGCAATGAAGTCTTGAGTTGACATACATATTTCCCTCTGTTTTTTACATACTTGACCACTGGCAATCATGGCTCTGATCATGAACCAAAATATCTGGCCATCATCCTGACCTGTTCAACCTCTGTCCTGATTCTTTCCTTGAGATTGTTAAGTCTGAGTTTATCCTGAAGGACAAATCCAATAAACTAACTTCAGGCCAGTATTCAGGTCGTTTCTGTGAAGACACAACTGAGTCTTCCGGGGCCTCTTGCAAAGAGGAACATTGCTCTCTTTATGCTGAATTGCTGTAAGAGTTGCTCTTGGAGATGTACAGTAGCATGCTGATATTTCATGATCTTTGTTAAGAGATTGTCTGTTAGTTCAGATTCTCATGATTCAGTTCATGCAAACCATTTCAAGATAAAACCACATCTACATGGTTCAATCAACAGGCAAACAAACAAACACATTCACAAACTAGCATGTATGAAATTCTGCCAGCTCACTAATAAAGTGTCTGGGTGTTTCAGTAGTGCATCAAACTCCAACAAAAACGGTCATCTCCTTTTCCCAAATGTCCAGTAGATCAATTCCAGTAACATATGTGGTCCAAAACGCAGTGTTCCGTGATTAAACGATTAAAGACTGCAGTTGTGGATGATTTTTCAAGCTTTCATCTGTAAAACGACTCCTTTTGTTTGATTGACAGCTCATCTGGGCAGATGCGAGCTTCTATGCCCACCCTTGAGCCTACAACTACCAGTGTATGATCATGTAGACAAGTGAGCCACTCTTTCTTCTTTATCCTCCCTCCTGAGCCACTTACACAACAGTCTCCAGATGTCTGATGCATCATGTAGCCAGTGAGATAAAACAAATCTAGCAACACATTCTCAAAGCCCTACACTTGGAAATTATGCAACTTTATGTAGTTTTATGCGTTTTACTTTTTGATTAGGCTGTTTTCCATGTCAGCACTTCTTTCTGATTATGAGAATTTTAACTGCACAAAGAAAGTGTAAACAATTAAGAATGAAATATGATAAGATTTTGCCCCTGTTACTCTCAATCCTAGGTATTTTGAGGTTACAAAATGGCTTTTTTTTGCAGAATTGTTCCTTTCAGAATGATGTACTGTATATAAATGTATGATTGATGCAATATTGTGTTCATCAATTTAATGATGAAGCTGGTACAGGTGAAGCTCTGCTGCTTAACTTGTGAATTTCCCACTGGCATCAAAAAAGTTTCTTTTGAATCTATAATAGTACATCATCATTTATTTGTTGATAATGTTTTTTATTTATAATCGGAACATGCAAAATAATTAAACCTCTTAAATAAATATATTGTTGAAAACAGTTCAATAATTACTTTTGAATTGCAGTGGAATAAAATTACTATGTGTGTGCCAAAATGGAAATACATGTATCTCTAATTGTATTTTATGTCAAACAAGCATTATACTGACAGGAAATCAGAAGCTCCAGGAGGAGTTAAAGATGAACAATGCATTCTTTTTCTTAATCTTCTTAAACTCTGCAAAACGAGTCAAAGCATCAGCCCTCTGCAGTGATCTGTGGTCAATTTCCCACCAGGCTGCCTGGGGGCCCTGTGATTCACTGTTTACGCAGCAGCTCGCGGACGCAGCTTGAGGGAATTCACAGGAGTCACAGATGAGCAGGAAGGTGTCTGGCTGAGAGGGGAGGACGTCTTCCCATCTCCTACAGAGCTGAGGGGCGCTGAGACAACCAGCTGCACACCAGGGTAGCACACACACACTCACACAGGCTCAGAGGGTGAGCAATACAGAACACCACTGTGAAGCAGAGGACGGTGGGTAAAAGAAAACTGCCAGGCCAAAGGGTTACACAGGGACAAATGTTTCACAGTTTCACTGAATGTTTTTCTGATTTCCTTAGTTTAGTTTCAGTTGCTATTTTTGGGAGCATTTAGTTTTATTCTGTGGTGACTGTAACCTAACCTAACCTGTAACAAGGACAATGTGATGTGCTTCCTTCAGCACAGTGCATGCTGTGCAACAGCACAGTGCAACCATGGCCCTGAAAACTAAGTCAAGAAAATGCTTAAATAGCCACAACACACAAACAAACACTCAGACTTGAGTCTCAACAACTTGCTGTTTAAAATCACAAAGTGAAGCACTGACTTTTCCCTAGTTGGTCCACACACCTCTGCTACAACAGTATAGAGTAACACACGTTCCAGAGGTTTGATAATCCCTGCAGTTTAGGTTGTTCATATCTGCGTCGTCAGCATCGGCCGGTGAGGTTTTTGAGACGAGTCCTCTCCATTTCAGACCCTCTCATGTCGTCTCCTGGTGGATTACCTCGCTCGGCCTGCGCGGACTTAAGAAACGAGTAAAGCTAGATGGCAAAATGTTTCAGGAGGTTTAAAGACGTCAGCCCCTCGGAGGATGACCTCAAGTTTCAAATGTGGAAAGATTTCCCGTGGGACGATGGTTCCCGGCAGGTTCACTAAACCTGTAGAGTAGACTGATGGTAAGGTGTTTATGGACCTACACACAAACAGACAGAAATACTCCACTGCTGACAAGAGTCCTGCATTGAAAATGTTACTCAGTATACGCCAATACAGAAGATTTACTTCAGGTTTTAAAAGTATTAAATGCAGATACATTTCCCTTGTGAGTATTATATATTAATTAGCATATTATTAATATAACTGTATCTGGTTCAGTTCGAGGACTGCAAGTAATGATTATTTTCATTGTGGATTCATCTGCTGATTGTCTCAATTAATTGATTAAGTACAGCACAACAGTTAGTGCTTTTTAGTGTGTGTGTGTGTGTGTGTGTGTGTGTGTGTGTGTGTGTGTGTGTGTGTGTGTGTGTGTGTGAGTGAGTGTGTCAGGAAACCTGCTGGGCACCTCAGGGCACCACAGTGGAAATATCTGACAAGGAGAGAAACAAGAGTGAATATCTGTGAGTTTTCATATCACAGCCAGCTGTTGGGAAACTAGTATTTCGATTAGTATTGATTATTTTGTCTGATGTCTGATTTCCCTACATATTTATATATGCATATGTAATTATTCAGCTCGCATGCATCACTAACCCATGTGAAATTCAGCTTCAGTTACTAATATTAAGTTCAGACTGTGCTGGGGAAACATTATTTTAACGTCTCACGTCTTTTTTTACCACTAAGGTCACACATATGAATCTAATTACAGGCCTTCATTCTTCACCTGTCTCTCATCATCATTCCTGTTTCTCTACGTAGATGTAAAAACAGAACACCACAACAACACTACGTGAAAATTAAAGTCCTGAAACTGTTCATCTTTGCAAGACTCAACACATACAGTGAATTCCTTAAAAAACAATGCACAGCAGGGTAGATTTCGGCTGCCTTTTCGATCATTTTAATTAAGGCCAATGCAAAGTTGACTTCTATATCATGTAAACAGTTTCATTACTTCCTGAATATCCTAAATTCTCTCATAAAACTGTGCAATGTGCACTTCCTGCTCTGCATCAAAACCGACAGACGTGCACCAAATTACAGACTAGCTGATGAACATAGTCTAGCATTAAGCAGCGCATGAATCAGATATTGCCCTCAGAGGGTGGTAGAGACCAAAACAACACAAAAAGAAAGCAAATATTAAACTCCAAACAAATAGTTATGTTGCTCCATAGCTGCTGGATGTGTACATAAGTAACAATTTGTTCACAGTGTCTGCTTAAATGGTGATATATTTTCACTGCAAAAAAAATCAGTAGGTGGAGGTTAAAAATCTTGTGATATTTGGCCCATGACTTTTTCTGTCTTGAATTCTACTTAAATTCTGTTGTTAAATCTTGCTTTACCACCCAGTGCTGTTTTGACGTGTATTAATATATATGTGAAATTAGCGAGCACCTGAGGGAATCTGTGACAGTTAATATTCACAATCCTGTCATTCCCTGGAGGTAAATGTTAACACAGTGGGTTTTGGGATCGTGAGCTCCAGCTGGGTGGGTCGTCAAGCTGAAAGAGCCGGGCCCCACCAGACCCGGAGAGGGCGGAGCACAGATGGGGAGGTCCTCGTCTTTACAAGGACTTGGCCCTCAAGAGACCACCCTGCCGCTGCACTATCAAGTCATCTCACTAACACACTTTACGGGAGGTGAAGCTCATCGTCTGCCTCATTTACTGTTAAGTCCCTGTGGGAGCTTGTGAAGGAGGGACATGAGGACATGGAGGAATCTTTTTTTCCCAGTACTTAAGGTGCAGCCTCTAATTAGGCCGCACGAGCTCACATTGTTGTGTGACATGAGCATTAATACTTTTAGTTTGGTATGAATGCAAGGATGCCTGCTGTCCAACCATAAAGACAATCCAGACTTACACACTTGACTTAATTTATCATTTTCTCTTACTTTATACTTCCACTCCACTAAATGTTTTTGGCCTTTATATGGCTTTATTGATAGTACAGGCTCAAGATAGGACAGGAAACAGGATGAGAGAGAGGGGGAGTGACATGCAGCAAAGGCCCCAGGCTGCGACTCGAACACGGGGTCACTGCAGTAAGGACAAAGCCTCTGCACATGGGACACCCGCTCAACCAACTGAGCTAAATGGTGCCCCCACTCCACATTTTTGAGGCAAATGTACTTTTTACTCTTCCACACATAGTTGAATACTTTAGTTACTAGTTACTTTTCAGATTACATGCTTCGTTAGAGCCAAAGTAGCACAATACTCAGTCGACCAATGAAAAAGGATATGCATACATGTTAATATATGTATAAGTTACTTTTACTTGTACTTTTGGTACTGCTTACTGCTTCTAGTTGTGTCTCCTTCATGTGATCCAGTCCTGTTGGGAGCATTTAGTACGACTACCCCTTTTTAGGGGGTCCAGCCAGTGACACTTCTGGTTGGAGAACGTCACAACCAGAGCGTACCCTACCTGGATGAGCGTTGTGCACGTTACACAAGGGAACTGAGCGAACAGTCCGAGGCCCACTGAAACTGAAGCACATTAAGGGGTCGCCTGCACTCCCAGAACCTCCCTTTCATCTGAGATTTTACACAGCCTGTGACATTTTCTCAACAAGGAATAGCGAAACAATAAACTGAAGCGATAAACGTTACTGGGCTGTTATTGGACTGAGTTTGTGGATCTTGATGAAAGCTGTGATGACCAGGATAAGGAGCGAACGGGAGCCTTCCATCCACTTGCGTCACCAAAACCTCCGGAGAGTCGCCCCCTTTTTTGTTACAAGCTCTCCAAGTGAAGCATGACGAGACTAGAAACGCTTAACCATCCTCTTTAAACATATGGGGCCTTTTAGCAGCGGTCCAAGCCGTTACACGCGCTTTGCTTTTCTCATCAGCCGGGTCAATTTGTAGGAAGTGAGTGGCTTTGTCATTCTCCGCGGCCCAGTATTATTCTTTGGCTTTTTCCAAACAATACCACAACATATCCTGATGTAATGTAAAAATGGCTCAAATTGGGCCATTAAAATGCCGTAACCTCAGCTCAAAGCCGCTGTCAGTGAAGGTAATGCTCAAGGCAGATACTTAGCAGTAATGGTGAAAGAATGTGGATAGGCCCACTTTAAATGGAGCCATCAGCATGGCACGGCAAGAGGGGAAAAGGAAAGGGCTTTTATGATTTCCTTTGAAAAATTGATTCCAATTTATAAGGGGTCCTGCAAGGGTGTCGTATACAGTCCCCCCTCTTCATACTAAATCTTTCAGGCAGAAGCTTTTAAAACTTCAAATGCAGCGAGATCTACTTACACATGTCATGCTATAGCCTATATAGCCCCCTTTCCTGTTCAGCCGGGGCAGCTCAAACGTGTGTTTCATGGATGTGAGGTTTTTTTTCCAGTGAGAAAACAGAAGAGCAGCCCACAGTAAAACACCGCACATGCTGTCTGGCTTTCCCATCAATCCTGTGGACAGGCCGTGCCTCGGCTCAGGTGGTTCCGAGTCCGTCCAGCCCTCAACACTGAATCAAGAAAATCACTTTATGGTTGTGGTGGTGGAAGAAGTACTCGAATCTCAGTGGTGGAAAGTAACTCAGTACATGTACTCAAGTACGGTACGTAAGTAGAAGTATAATCTCTACTTCTTTTACTTCTAATCCACTAGATTAATGGGACATATTATTTTTTACTTATTAATATTTTAGACTACATTTATTACATTACTATTAGCATTTTATATTAAGAAACACAGAATAAGCTTAGTATACAACACAGTTTTAAAAATACTTTTGTACTTGCTTGTGGCACAGCAGTGTCTTGTTGTTTCTTCTTGTCATGTTTTTGAGTTGTTGTCAGCAGTTTCAACAAGGAGACGTTTACTCTGTAACCTCTAACCCTCTAATAAAAACTTTTTTTTCTTTTTTTCCCTATTACTTATCTCAAGACCTCACATATTTATCCTGTGACCCTTTGGAGGGGTCCAGCCTCGAGGTTTAGAACCACTGGACTAAACTAACCAACTCGTTTCTCTTTAAACCTCACTTTCGCTGCACAATTTTGCATGCCACCGGGCATTAAAATCTCCCAGGGAAATGAAGGCTGACTGGTGATGCAGCCAGGCTGGCAGACTGGTACCATCTCTATCTGCCGTCACATCTCCATTATGGCCAGGCAAACTCAAGATTCAGCTCCTTTTACCCCCCAGTCCAAGTTCTATGCCTTTTTCACAATTTTTAAATGGCCATTTGAAATCATTGACACGACAGAGCATGTGCTACCGCAGACTAAAATTAATACCATTACAGCTCATTCCTAATCCAGGTAAATCTTTGTGGTTCCACATTATAGGTCTTTATTGCACTGATGGGGATTTTGCTGATGATGGTCAGATCGGATTATTTCCTTTTTCATATCAAGTGTTCATATATGAAACCTGCAGCTGTTGCTGTGCAGAAGAAGCGGGACATGGCTGTAGAGTTGAGCTCAGCTCACCTGTGGTTCAGCAGGGAAACGGAGGCAATAAGGTAATTAAAGAGGTTATAGAGGAGAAAATCCGAAAGTAGAAATCAAACCCTGCTCAGCCTCTCAAACTGGTCCAATGGAGCCACATTGCAAAGTTATATCAAACATTTCCAGTCTCATATAGCATGGAAACATGGAAGGTCTGAATAAATGGAACAGGTGCATATGAGCAGAGATAAGAAATCAGCCTGTAGGCTGAAACGCTAATTTAAGGAACTTAATAGTAGAGTAATTCAAGTTGTAAAAATATTCAATTCTGCTTCTGACTGGAAGCCTGTTCTAATATAGACGTCTTATTCAGCAGACACACGCTGCAACATGAGCTGACTCTGTCATGAATCCTGTGGATAAAAGAAATCCCTCAAGCTAAACCCAGCTAAAAAGCATTTTCCCCACCATGAGCGAGACCACCAGTATTAAAGTAAACCTAGCAAAAGTGTTGACAGGAGACCTTAAACAACAAGCAAGCTCAATCATTGCACTTTAAATTGTGGTTTGTAAATCTTGAATGTCTAATATTTCAAGGAGCCTGGCTGTTTTGCGTGATGTCCATCTCAAAGTCTATGGGACAGGCTTTTTTTGTTGTCATGCTGGATGACTAGCTTTCATTAGAGCGATGGGGGAGGTCCTGATTTTACTGACAGTTATATTTTCCCAAATACTGTAGTACTTTGAGGTACTATTTCATTTGAAAATATGAATACATTATTCCAGCTGTTCCACCGTTACCTGGAGAGAGAGTGACCAGGTAAAACAATGCCTCTTCCTTTGTCCTGTATTTCATCCTCCAATCCAGCCAATCCAGTGAAAGCAAAGTTTATCGGGACCCAATCTACAGGCAGGTGTTGTTATTTGACTACAGCCGTCACACTGTGCATCAGGATTTACTTCAGAATGATAAGTTAAAGCAAATAGGTTGTCTATTGCCAGTGAAGACGATAATTGACTTGGCACATCTAGCTGCTCTATCCTGACTGAGGTGTGTTGCACTTTATTCCTGAAATCATGTTTATCTCATTAAATGCCAGAAAAAACTAGACTACTTGATGGAGAACTTGCTGCCTTTGAAACTGATGACTTCCCTTTTGCATGCCATTTTCATTTTTGTTGTTTCACATTGAGGCTCATGTCTTCATTTTTATTCAGGACCTTTCTAAAACAATCTAAATGACGATGACTTATTAAGCGTATCAACACGCGGTCACCTGGATATTCTAAAAGCATTTTTCTACCGCACATAGTTTACCTTGAGGACTTCTCATCCACTCAAGAAGAAGTCAAAGCATTGAAACCGTCTGTTCACATGAGCACTGTGGAGACTTCAGCTGTTGACGCTTCCCTCTCAGGCCCAGAGGAAGTGGATATTTTTCCTGCCGTGGTTTGCTCGACCACTTGGGTCATTCTTAACACACATTACTTATGATGGAGGACAAGCAAAGCCGAGCTTTATTCTACCACAGCAGCAGGTTTCTGAAAGACGCTACCTGAGAACTTTAGGACTTTGGGAAGTTGTTCCATATGCAAACCACAGGAGTCATTAGTATCACAGATATATACTGTTACATCATTGAATATAATACGCTCCCTTGAATCAGAGCAATAATCACCCCGTAGGAGATGTGGCTGGAAGGTTTTTTTGGGGGGGGTTTTCCGGAGCAGGGGTGTAAATCTTGCCTTCCATTTTTGTAACGTGTGCAGGTTTTCCTCTGAAAGGCAGAGCCGGGGCTATGAGGCGAGCAGCTGAGTTGCACATGTTAAAAGACCTCCTGCCGTCTTCCAAAGATCCTCTTGATAAATTTCCTACAGGTGGAGCAGATGCACAAATGTACACTATATGGTATTTTACTGAGCGAACATAAACCTGATGTTTACCCTGACCTCTGTTCGTGTTCGACCCTAGCGGTTTGGGGGCAAATAATGCTTGTTTCCTTGTAGGGCTGTTTCTTTCATGTCCGTACATCCGTCGTTCATTTTCACAGGGGTGATATATGTTTTCACTGAAAAGGGAAAAGGTTTAAGTCTCTTGTGCTGCTGGAAAACGACTCTGGTCAAAGTTGGACCTTTTTTTTTTTCCGACAGGTGAGAATATTTTAAGCCTCATTGGTTCTTAATAATGAGTTCTGCAGTATGAATCGCATCGGAGGCTGCATCAAACCCCCCAGTTAAACGTCGTGCTGGACAGGAAACTGAAGATCCTGTTTCAGCGTTAATATTCAGCACTGTGTCGACTATTTAATGCAGGGGTGAGATGGTGTGTCTGTTTCTGTGCGATGTTCAGGAGCAGGCAGCGGAGAGCGCTGAGGCTTTTCTTTTCTCCCTTTCTCTTTTATTCTTTAACAACACTTTTAGTTATGCAGCCAGCTCAGTGACTCAGACTTAAGGTGCAAATTTCAGATAACTAAGAACTTTTTACTACACTACATTTATTTCACGACTAGTTACTTTGCAGAGTATGATTAATCATCTTGGAAAATAAGATGTCCTGTTGCAGTTTAAACTACACAGAAGTATATAAATTATTTAAAGCAACATTATCTTGAAATTGGCGTTTTGTGCAATCCGGTGCCCCCAAGTCTCCGGAAGCTTAAAAAGATGTTACACCCTGAACTCACAGCATCCACTTTAGTATTTAAATGATAGGGGGTTCAAATCAATTTATGATCTTGGTGCTTCTTGGAGACTTGGATTACGCCAGATGAGTTATTTTCTTATTCTGTTGATTTTCTGATGAAGTCCCCATCGACTTCAATTATTAAAAGAAAGCTGCAATGCTGTGAAGCTCCAGAAAATTTTGGTGGACAACCAAGACTTTTCATCAGCATGAGGGTGAGTAGATAATGACATAATTTTCATCGCTTGCATCACTTTGCAAATACTTTGAGCATAATAGCAGACAAAAGTCGACGGTTTTCGGCCCCTAAACACTTAATCTTAAGTATTTCTCATGGTGGAAAGTGCTAGGTTGAAGTCTTGTCATTGTCAGTTTGTATACTGTATGGCCGTGCTTTGACTTAAGTGTGACGTAAGTGATTTGTGTTGTACAGTACAACAGTATGGAAGCCTAACTCACCCCTCACCCCCCTGAAACTGAAGGCACCGACAACTCTACAATCGCCCTGATCAAAGGCAGGTTAGCTGTCTTTCCTCAAGATAGACTTACAGGTGATGTATTGGATGAGTCAAGTGTCCGAACTCTACTTCAGAGGTGGTATCCCCCTGTGTCACGCAGGTTCCCCATAAAACACTTTCATGTAGCTCAGTAAAAAGAAAGAAAAGTCCTGTAAAATTTTAAAGGTGGAGTCAAATGTGGGGGTTTTATTTTTCATCTGCAGGCTTTGGATTTCATTTCTGACACAGAGTTTGTCCTGGTCAGTTTCTTCTACTGGGACCAAATCGAGGACAGGTGTCACTGACGAGAATTCCTGATGTAAACGAAATAATAAGTCATTTTCATCTTTAGCCTGGTTGGATCACACTTCAATTTAGGCTGCCTTTGTTTTTTCATTTAATAACAGCACATATTAACTTGTCACACCAGATGGTTTGTTTCACAAAATGGTTTATAGTTTCCCAAAGCCATCTAGAACCGAGTCGGTAAAGACTATTTGGACAAGGGCACTTTCAAAAACTACCTAGCAGGTGATCAAACGAACCATCCGTGTATTACCGTCTGTTACGGGCTGACTTCAACCATCTGATCAACAGACACCTGTTGGCAAAAAAAAGCATATTCATAAGAAAATGTTCTTCATTTTCTCAAAAACATAAATACAAAAAAGGAGTCTTTGAGTATATTTTTAGGCATGTTGACTTTAACTATGAGTGACGGGATGACAGGAAATGAGGGAAGATACCTAAATCTTAAAAAAAATGTCTTAACAATACAAATTCAAGTGGAAAACTTGGTTCAAAACCAAAAATCGGAAAGCCACTCAAATACATTTTCTTTAGGCAAGGAATAAAGAAATTTATGACCCCTGATCTTTGGAACTTACAGCAATGTTATTCTTAAGAAGGTCAAGAGGAAACAACATGCTTAACTCTTTCTCAGTCTTTACACAAAGTTTTGGAACAGGCAGATTCTGTTTTATTCAGGTGTCAGATAAGCAAAAGCACAACAGCAAAATGATACAGATTGATCGGATAGGAGCGTTCCAGCATTACAAGCATTAAAGTCTGGATGTCGCAGCAAAAGACGCCCTTGTCTGCACACTTGTGTGACATAAAATCCCTGAGCAAAAACGTAAGCAGCCTCTTCAAACAGCCGGGCAGATAAGAAATGGAAACCAGTTTCTTCACACTGTATTGTACAGGAAACAAAATGTGTTGATGTGAAAACAGAGAGAATAGCACAGGCTGTGTTGACTAAACAGGGCCAAAGTGTCACAGTGGCAACAGGTTTTGTCAGACCAACTCCAAGGTTAAAGCCTCGTCCTGCAACCTCAGGGGTCAGCAGGTTTCCACTGACGTAAAATGTTTCTTAGGTAACAATTGCACATAAAACAAGGAGACCAACGAAGCTGGGTGAACATTGATATTAAATATCAGGAAACGCAGGTAAATGAAGGGGAAACACTGCCACGTGGGTGTTTTTAGATCTTGTGGCTGTGCAGACCTGTAGCAGGTTGTAGTTGGCCTAGTTCTGCTGGAGCCTGGAGGGTCAGGTCACCAAACTCCAGCCCAGTCACCAGGATATGCCACATTTGGTACACATGTCAATCTTGGTGGTTTGCAGAAATGTTAACTTGGTTTACATTATGTTCAGGATGTAACTCACCTACATTAATAAGTTAAAGAACTCACAATTGGTTTATGTTTCACACTGGGCACAGACAGCAGAGTAGAGGTTGTCGCCTAAAAGGAAATGTAAATATGGGTCGTGATAACCTGCTTTTGCAGTCAACCTACTGTATATCTGATAATGATTGCCCACTGTGTTCAGCAGCTGGTTGCTAACTCTGACTATCTGTTGCTTGGAGTGTACAGTGAGCCTAAGAGCCTGTTTTACTGGAAAAAGTTGCCTGTTGCAGTGAAAGACAAAACCATTAGAGCTGAGAGTGAACCAAACACAAGGAGCTGAAAGAAGCTATTAAAAAAACTTAGATTACAATTAATAAAGAAAAACAAATGCTTTTTTTCACATGAACCTTTGTCCTTAACGTGTTGCTCCACACCCTTATTTTTTCGCCGCAATACCTAAACAGAACACTTAATCCTGCATTGGCTGTAAACATTGCCACTGGATGTACATCACTTAGTTACGCAGGTACACGGATTGTGATGTTTAAAAATGATCCACTGCTAACTGAAAGAGAAGTGACTATAGTGTTAATAGTAGCATATACCCGGCACTAAACCACCGGTGTCAACCCCTTCATTCACACATGAGCACCATCAGCTCAGTCCAGATGAGCCGACTTTGATGGACCAGTAAAAGTGTCCCACTCTGTCCACGCAGACACAGGAAGTTCCAGTCTGGGGTTTGACTGCTGGTTTTGAGGACAGATTATTAAATCCATCTTTCACTGTGGAAACTAAAACTGCAAAGTCAGCTGCCTGCGTGACATGACGAGACATCGCTGTGCACAAGGTGCAGACTGGAATACTTAAACACGAAACAGAGTCATTGTGAAAGCTCTGTGATCCAACAGACATGCACTATTCACACTGAATTCGAAAAATCAAGTTATTCAGTTGCTATAATAACTACATTTGTCACTTAGGCAGTACGTGTTTAATATTCCTGGGTCACATGTAGCATTGTGACACAGTGTTCCATCAGGTGTGAGGACTGTAATTCTATTTGATTCATCTGAGCCCTTTTTATAATATATATGTGTATGTATATGTTATACTAACAACAGAATATAATTGTCAGTAAACCTACAAGTAATCAACATATCCCTTATATGGTTCTGACCACAGTTTTGGCTCACATAATGGATAGCACTGTGTACTAGTACTTTTATAACATAAATATTCAACATTAAAGACAAAATGGGTTAGTTGAAGCCATCTAAACCTGAATATGTCAGTGGAGCTGCAGCATTCATCAGCTCTGTCTACTGTTATTACAAACAAATCTATTCAGGGCACACCAGCGCCCATAAGACAGAGGAGTAATGATTTCAATACCAGTGTCCTCTGGTGCAGTTTATTACAGTTCCTATATCTTTTCATGCTATCAGTGCAGTCAAAATGCCATGAAAAGGTTTTTTTGTGTGTTATCAGAGTGTCTTTTTTGGTAAAAGACAACAGGCACAGGCTTCACTCTAAACATAGATGCTCTGTTTGCCTGGGGGAGGCTCTACAAGGGAGTGTACATTTGAATACACTTTTATAGGTCTATGCAAATCAGAGCTTTTAAGTGTTAACCTTGACAATCATAGTGTTTATTCTAGTTAGCGTAAGCCAGGTGCAGTGGTCATTTATCACCGTGTTACAGCTGCACCATCTGCACCGACCTCTACATGCAGTGGTGCTCGTGAAGCGGCGACCACAACCGATCATTTTTTTTCTATTCATACTGTAGCTACAGAACTGCTGTGAATAAAAGCCGAGGGAGTGCAGCAGGCAGCAAAGACAACAGCCCCGGCAGAAATAACACTTGTTATAAGTGTGCTCTGTCCAGTGTGACAGTACATTGCAGAGGATCGTGATATTTTCTTTGGGCGACTATGCGACACAAAGTGTTTTTCCATAGCATTTACATGATTGTTTAGACTGGCAAATTCCCTGCAAAAGCTCGGCAGGTGGAGGAGATGTTGACGTTTGTCTCAAAATGAAGTCATATTCGCAAAACTGAAGAAATCATGTAAATCTTACAAAAATCTCTCAGGAACAGAAAGAAGAGATCGTGTCATTAAATTTGACCAACTGTTGGTGCAAATGGACACCGAATGAAGTAAAGGACGATTTGTTTTTGTCCTCTTGTTCTCTCGAGGTTCACCTTTCCAAACACAGACTGCTCAAAGATTTACAACTATTTGCATACACTTGCAAATGTTGCTATCATCTGGACTTGAAGTGGCTGAATTTGCCTTTCTCCTTGATACTTGCGTGAATGTTTCAAAATTATTCCAGAGAAGACGAGACACGCCGTCTGGCAGCTTCAACTTGCAAATCGGCACAAGCTCACTTAGCCTTCACAGAGAGCACACAGAGGTGATATAACCTCTCCTCCCCAAAACAAAAACCTCTCTTGTTGTTCTCTCTCCCTCAGGGCAGGCTGTAGAGGGCCGATTGGTTTATGGACCTGAGAAGAAGGGTTACTGTTTACTTTGAGCCACAGGCGGACTGTTCAGTTGTCATGTTTAGTGCTCCAAATTTCAGTTTGTGTTGCAAAAGCATCTTTCTTTCCCTGCTGTGAGCAGAGGTACGGGGTCACGCTGGAGGCTCCTGAGATAACAAAAGCAGGAGAGACGCACCTTTATAACACTGAGGGCGCCCAGCCGCCCGCTGCCACATGGCAACAAGACAACATTGACTTTTTTTTTTCCCGGGCGCTCATGCCGCCCCTCCCTGGGCGGCTGCCCATACTGCCCATATGAAAAACCGCCCCTGGATAGACTGTGTTAATGTTGGCCTGTAGAAGGTGTGTGTAAATAACCTTGAAACTTATGTAACCGCGTTCTTCTCATTCGAAGTCACCTTTTAAGTTCCCAGTTGAAATCAATGACATCTGATGTTTTAGAAGACGATGAACAAAAAATGGACGCCATCAAGTTGCTGGAGAGTGAGGCTGTGTGAAATCATAACAGACATCTGCAAAAATACTGTTTCTCAATATTTAAAATTGGAAACTGGAAAGGTTTCACTGCAATTTTCACTCCTTAAAAATGGTAAACACTGATTGATTGGTAAGGGTTTTTTAAGTTCAGGCAACCCAAAGCACTTATGGGGGAAACAATCCACTGAGAAATAAAAGGCTTCACATTATCCTTTTGGAGGAATTTCTGTATTGTTGGCAGAGTTGATGGTTTTGTCTGCCCTCTGATGACGATATACAGTGCAATATGGTGCCTGTGTGCTATCTGACATCTGGAGCAGCCGACAGAAAAAAACTGAACGCGGTCGCATAAAAGGTTATTTCAAGCCTAACTACGACCCCTGCAGTGGTTTTATGAGGGCATATTGTCACCTAGCAGGCACTCTTCAGCACAAGCAGCCTAGTAAAAAGTACTGATAAGGACACCAGCAATAAAAAAAAAAGACACACAGAGTCTGACAGTAACAATGACTCAACAGAACCAAACCTCCAGATTGCAATCATAACAACATTTGCTCCGGTCATGATGCACTGTGACATTAATGATGTAAGCAAATCAGTAATGCAAAAAGCCACTAACAGCTCAACCTAACTTTAGTAAGTTTGCTCTTGATTGTCCAGCATAATCACACTTTTTCTTTTTCTACTGTACGATCACCTCCGAACATCATGCAGGCACACTGAGAGAAACAAAGGGGTTTCAGATTAAACTCATGGGGAACCCTTTGTCACCATTTGTTAGATATTGGACCACCTTAGAGGGCACTTTATCATGTTTTATCTACCATAGGGGCATCAAAGAGGGTATGAGTTACACACAACCCACAAGATAATTTTCTGCCACCACAGCCGAACTGAGAAACTAACAGATCGGTCTTTGTCGACATGTATCATCCCCGTTCATACGTCTCAAGTTTGCGTACATGTGTGTTTTCAGGATATTCCCAAGACCCCCTTCAGCCGTGAACCACCAGCCTTTTGCCCCTATCGGCCCCCAGGCCTGTCAGCCCGAACAACATGGTAATTAAGTGGGAGCTCCTTGTCAAAAAGCTGTGGCGCTACACATTTCTTATTGGATTACAAGGTGCTGGGAAAGAATGCAGGAACCGGCCAGCACTCCTCTCCCCGCTGCTGGTAGAGTCGGAGGGAAACAACACGGGTGAAAATGAATAGGGATCCTACCCTTTCCTTCACGCCCGCTGACCACCAATGCAAAATAGAGCATGTGCCATTTATTTCTAGAGTCAAAATAAGCCACCGTGTGATTTCTCTGTGAATGTGTGTTTGAGTTTGTGGTGCTTAATAGATTCTTAATGTGCAAAGGATTGTAGCGTATCAGATGGGCTGGGAGTTGCTGGCGTGACAACAGCAACAGTGGAATGGATGGCTTGCTTCAACACCTGGAGAAGGGTTCGTAGGCGTGTGTGTGTGTGCGTGCGTGTGTGTGTGTGTGTGTGTGTGTGTGTGTGTGTGTGCGTGCGGGCGGGCATGCGTGTGTGTGTGTGTGTGTGTCTTACGGGTTGAGACGACTCAGGCGGTGATAAAGCAATAAACCAACCACTCAGTCACTGGCAGGGCAGCCAAATGCTATATGGGCAAGAGGGCAGAAGAAGAATGGAGCTGTTGTATCACAGCAGGGGAAACCCACGCTACATATTTCATCTGCTCGCTGATCGCATCCCTTTATTTTTATTTCTTTATTTTGTTGGGCTGTTACAAAAAACTGTTACTGATACTGATGCGAGTCTATGCTAAGGCTATGCTAACAGCTGTGCGAGGCTGTACTCAGCCATACAGCACTGGTTTGAGCTAAAATGCTACTGTATGCCCGCTGACATGCTCACGATGATCATGCTAACATCCTGATATTTGACAGGTTTATTTGTTTATCACACTCAAGTATTAGTTTAGCATTTCAACATTTGACGTGACGTCACCAGTCGCCTCCGTCAAGGTGGTAATGTTTCCACCCATCTAGTTGGCTAGATGGCTAGTTGGTTTGTCAGCAGGATTTTGCAAAAACTATTAAACAGATTTCCACAAATGGAGGATGGGTCTCGAACATGAATAGACGGTGTTAACTTTTGGTACCAATCAAGACACATTTTGCCACTTTCTTTAATATTGCAAGATCTGGATTTTTTTTTGGACATTTTCATATTTTTTTCAGGGAGTAATGCATTGATCTTAACATTTAGAGTGATGCAGGGCTATAGAGTTTGATGTTGGATAACATTGAATTAATAGGGACTGTTGGGCCTTGGTGGAGGTTATGCTCTCTACTGAGTGGCACTCCAGTTTTTGCAAGTATTTGGTCAGAAATCAAACTATTAGACAAATGCAACAGCACTAACCTGATGATAGTGCTGGATGAAAAATCAAACAATCACCAAAGGTACTTACCACTTACAAGGTCAACTTTGCTACCTTACTGACGGCAGTTAGATGCGACTGAAAGCTCCAAAAGCAAATATTACAGGTGGACCTTTGAGCACATTTTGATACATCTTCTGTTAAAAGTTATGAAGAACCTCTGTAAGAACATTTATTCGGATTTCCTTGGAAGTAGGGCACCATAAAAAAAACCACCCTAGTCCAAAAGTACACGAAAGTAAAGGGACAAAGGTGTCCACATACATTTGATAATATAGTGCACATAAAAATCTAGAGCACAAAAGCATGGACCTGCAAATATTTTATATTTTTTCTAGCTTTATGTTCCCTTAACGTCTCATTAACTACTTTCCTGTTTCTGTTCTCATTTTAACTTTGTTATGGTCCTGTGTTCTCTTTACAGATGACAATAATACTTAAAATTGGGTTAAACTTGCAGAATCTCTGGCGTTTTTTTAATTTAATTTAATTAATTTTAAATTAAGCTTTATGACATTTAACACAATCACATTAGTCAATGTAAGCAACAAAATGAGTCTTGAAACTAGAGACACAAAGAGAAAATTCCCACACCTTCTCTGTGTGTGTGTGTGTGTGTGTGTGTGTGTGTGTGTGTGCATGTAGGGGGTCTTAGCTTTGATGAGTTAGCTGTCTGCAGTCAGGGGCTTGAATTTGTCATATCATCCCTGTGGCCATTGGCAGATAGATGAGGGAAGACCCTCCA
>OMLP01013818.1:0-10834 GCA_900302685.1 Spondyliosoma cantharus
TTCCCAAAGCCCAGTATGAAGTCCTCAAATGTCTTGTTTTGTCCACAACCCAAAGACATTCAGTCCCTCATAGAGGAGCAAAGAAACCAGAAAATATTGACGTTTAAGAAGCTGGAATCAAAGAATTTAGATTAGAATTTTCCTTTAAAAAAAAATTTAATAATAATTCAAACACATTAATCAAGTATCAAAATAGTTGACCACTAATCAATTAATCATTGCAGTTCTACATTTTTTTTACTTTAATGTAAATAATTATTTCAAAATATCAAAAATGAAAAGTCATCTATCTTTTGAAACTAATCCATGTCTGGGTCGAGTAAGGCTAAGAGACGCAGCGCAGGTGTCCTCTCGGGCCACCACATCCTGCTCTTCCTGAAGGAGCCCGAGGCGATTCCTGGTCCGCTCTCATCACCTCAGTTGACTCCTTTCCAACATGCAGGAGAAAGCACTTCCACTTCCAGCTCCCTCTAGATATCTGCGCTTTTCACCCTGCCCCCAAGGGTGAGCCCAGGATGCTCACTCATCCTCCTATCAATGATTTCATTCTTTCGGCCACAACTCAGTGCTCATGGATCGGGCATAAAAGTTTGGATATAGATTTTTTTCTCTCTCCATCAATGTGGACACCACACTGACAGAAAGAAGTGGTGGTTTCTATTAATATAAAAAAAAAGGGGACCGGAGAGCATATTCCAATTATCGAGGTCACACTGCTCATCCTCTCCGGGAAATCACATCTCAGAGCACTGGAAAGAAGACATTGGATTCTGGAGGTGCAAGGTGGATTCTGTCCATGCCATAGCAGGTTCTCTTAGGTCATGGGAGTTTGCCACTACAGTCGGCGTTAACATGAGGAGTCGTGACTTTAGCTCCGAGCCCCCTTGTGTCCTCTGATGACCGCAGTGAGAGCTGCGTCACAGTTCCTCAGCACCAAGATAAAAGCCATGTAAATGGGAAAATTAATCATGCCTCTTTTATCCCTGTTTGTACCCGCAGTTTTAGCAGCGTCATCTGTATAAAGAGGCCTCGACACCATCAGACGAGCAAACGCCTTTTTCTGTTTTATCTTAGCTACAGCACTATGGCTTGTGGGCTTTGAGACATTTGTCGTAGAACACTTTGTGGAACCGTTTTTTTTATTTTTTTTTATTTGTTGCATAATTGGAGGCATCGCACGTCAGAAATCCCCGCGTCATCAACATTTTAACGCATTCATCTTACCTGCAAGGCCTTCTCATCAAAGGGCCGCAGTTTATTCTGTATCCTGTGTCGAGGGCGGGTTTGTGAGGAGGGGTCCGTTGCCTCGGTAAAGATAGACGAGTAATCCTGGAGTCGATCTGGGGCCGGGTACTTGGCACTGGAGAAAACCTTTAAACACAGAGAAGAGCTGATGTAACGGACAGACACAGGGCTAATTATTGTCTTCAATGATCTCATTGTGTATCATTGGTGCAATATGTAATGCTGCTTCCAAAAGTGGTGGTGCTGTGTTACCTTGGTGGCCTTCTTACTGCCTTTGATCTTGTCGACACGGGCCTGAGCCAGTCTGATCCGGTCAGTGATGCTTTGCAGCTGGCAGCGGTTCTTCTCTACGCTGTCAGACACCCTGGAAGCAACACACACACAATCCAATATAGCTGGGTGAGTCACTCGAGATACTATTGTTCACTTTTCTTCTATACATTTCGGGAGCTGAATCCCGAGAATGAAAAAAAAACAAACCACTTGTATACTTTTTGCAAGATGAAGCGCAAGCACCACACTGCTGTTTCTGCATGTATTGTAATCATCTAATTACTAACGCATCACCTTTCAAAAGTTTATATTGACAAAACAATACTGTGAATAAATGGCATTCTTTCCATGACAGACGAGACCGTTTTTTCTAACACAGGTCGCATAAAATGTGGCTGAGAATATGAATTCCTCACGTATTAGACTGTGGAATCCATCATTTAAAGACAAAACATATATTTACTGCTGAGAAATACATACAAGATGCTGATACCAACAAACTCAGTGATGTTTGCTGTTATGTGATTACTGCCTTATGGGGGAAAAAAATCCTCTGGTGCTTTGGCTTTTTTTGACTTGATCCAAATGAAAGGATGATGCGACCACAACCTAGAATTTCTGAGGATGCAACCACTAAATAGAAAACATTGCACTGATTATCACAATAAACGATTGAATTTAACTTTCTTTTGAGAGACTAATCCAACAAATCCTTTCAGCGCTACTCATCCGAGATTCGTGACATGTCAGGCGTCATGTTAACTTACAATTCAATACAATTTAATCCATAAATGACAAATCCTCCAACACAAAATCCTGTAATCTGTCATTTGCATAACATGGGGACACCATGACACACACATGCTATTGTTAATTTCAACAAATCCTTGGTTTTCATTGTGGTTTTAAATCCGTATCATTAGCTATTGTGTGTGAGTGAGTGAGTGAGTGTGTGTGCGTGTGTTTGGGCTTGCCTTTTGAAAATATCCGTAGAGATGGTCTCCAGGTAGAGTAATGCATCTGCTATCTGATGGACAGCCTCCTCTCTCCTCAGGTCTGGCTGGATGAGAGGCACTGAGTACACCTGGCCCTCCAGGCAGTGCTTCTGTGTCATCCTACAGACAACAACAAAGAGCAAAGTTGTGCGGCTGTGTGTTACTGACATCCTTGTAATAAAACCTTCTGGTTTTCTGAAACGTCTGGTAAATGAAACAGGCAATTCTTTCACAGTGGTTGTGTTTGGATCCAACACCACTAAAAGGTGTTGTTATCTATAGACCTTTATCGCTGTTTAAACTCTGACCTCCTTACAAATCCACACTTCTCGACCTCATCTGACTCTCACATGACAATGTTGGAATACACATCCACACTAACTCACTCCAATGCCATGTTTTATTCGGTTTTACACCAGCTCCGGTCGATACCTGCAGCTGTATCTGGTTGATATGAACAGCTAATAAACACACACTATGGCTGTTAACTAGCTAATATTTTCCAAAAGAAATAATAAGGCAGTGTGTCCGTGCTAAAGAAAGCATTGCCGTGAGCCTTAAATCCAACAATATCCGTCTAACGACACCGTTAAACTGCGAAACGTCGTCGGTTGGAAACATTTCTCTCACCTGACCATGGGTGTTGTTTACTTGTTAACGGTTATATGACAGATATCATAAGAACTAGCTCGGCTATCGGTGCTAGCACCTGAGCTACTGGTTAGCAAAACAACGGTTCCGTACTTCCGCATCCCCGTGTCATGTGACCACGCAATATTTGTGGTGTTGCCTTCATGTTCGCTCGGACATTTCTACTTTCCAAATGAAAGAACTGAGGAATTTATATTTTATGACAAAACTATACTTTCAAAACAGTATTCTTCAAAAGAAAATTAATCATTATTACTATTCAGAGTAATATTATATTTTACTACCATTTATTTGTCAGTTGTCACTGATGACAACTCAGTAACTCAATTTGCTGACATAAAAAAGTACAATAAGACTCGAAAGCTCCAGAGCAGCTATTGAACGGACCTTGACGTGATGCTTTACATATCTTTTCATGTGTTAATCAGCCAAATTAATAAAGACATTTTATTTATTCACCTATTTATTTATATATCATTTCATTTTTCTTTTATATAGGCTATTATATTTTTTCATTTATCTATTTATGATCTCGGAAGTTTCAGTCTTGCATACATGCCAAAACGTTTCTTCTTTTTCTTCTTCTTCTTATCATTATTATTACAATTACTATCACTTTTTATGTATTAATTTACAAATAATCTTAATTATTCTGGCGGCCTATAATAAAACTTGAAGGAAGGGTAAGATATTTCTCGATTCTACAACAAACGTATATTTTTAGATGTCCTATGTGGCAGACACAGGACTGCTGCTCGGATGTTGAATCTCCTTGAGCAGCCTATAGGGCGCGTGCTTGCTCTATAGTTTTTTCCCGTGCATGTGCGTAATGACGCATCCGTCCTCCAGCGCCTCTCCTCCCCTCCTCCCTCCTGTCACATCTGGATCTGGCTCCTCTCATCAGCACCACTCAGCGCAGTGGGAGATAGAGACAGAGGGAGGGAGGGAAACGACCGGAGAAGCGGAGGGTAGCTCGGTCGGTGCAGCCTCGTCCACAACCGAGCAGAACCAAGAAGCGGAGAGCTGGAAGGACATCTCACCTTCTCATCCGCACTCACGGATATTTTGCATCCCCTCTGCCCTCCATCCGTCAGTCCAGCTTCTTTTTTTTTTCTTCTCCTTCTCTCCCCTCCTCTTGTCCTGAGTATGATGAGCTCCAGCCTGCTGGAAAACCCCGTGCAGGCGATTCTGTACCTGCGAGAGCTCACCACCATCGTCCAGAACCAGCAGAGTCTCATCCAGACGCAGCGCTCCCGGATAGAGGAGCTGGACCGGCGGGTGGACGAGCTCATCGGCGAGAACAGGCACCTGCGGGACGTCAGGGTACAACAGCATCATGCTTACCATCACCACCATCACCATCACCCCGACCCCAGCTGCCTTCTCCTCCACCACCACCCTCAGGACCCCCAGCTCAAGACTGGTGCGGGGTCTCTGCCGGACCATGCGTCTGCTCCAGCACAGGTCGAGGCGGCTCCGGTGGTCGAGGAGTCGCCTTCTCAAACTATGGATCCGGGGGACATGCAGCTGGTCCCGGCCGACCCGTCCACGGTTTCCCCGGAGGAAAGTGACCCAGAAAACGGGGCAAGTTGCCACAGCTGCCGCTCTTTGGTTCCGATGACCCCCACAACCCTGTGTCGGTCCCTGGCCCTGTCTAGGAAATCCGAGTGAGTAGAGATGTTTGTATATGAATGTTTTAAATAGTCCAACGGAGAATATAAGTGTTAGTCTCCTCAGAAGGTTTCTGCATTTTTTAAAACCATCTCTGGTTCCTGTTGAATTTCCTGCAGTATCGACCCACGCCTAAATAAATCCAATTCCTTGGTTGTAGTAGACTGCTTTCAATCCTCCACAATATTTCTGTAGCATCCGTCTAAAAACTGTATAATTGGGCAAGTGCACGCGCGCGCGCGCGTGCCCTGCAGATTGAGAGGCGTTTAATTAATGAAGAAGGCGCCTGCACATTTCCAATTTTCAGCTGTGTGTGTGTCGGCTGAAGACTGTGCCAGCAGAGGAAGAAGGTGGATTATTTAAATGAGAAACTGGATCACGATCACTGGATCATTACATAACAAACAGCTGTAGGCCCAGACGTGTGTGTGTGTGTGTGTGTGTGGGTGTGTGTGTGTGTGTGCAACAAACAGCACAGCGGTCAATGTCAGATGAGCAGCTTCACGTGCGGTGATGAGACACAGAGAGTCGCTGTCCGCGCTGCTGCTGCTGGATCCTCTGTTAATTACAGCACGGGATCTGGGAACTCTCACGGGACCTGTGGGCCTCTGATGTTGCTGTGTTAGATGAGACACACGTGCACAGAGTCGCGCGCGCGCACACACACACGCACACGCACACACACACACACCGCGCTTGGCACCGGAGCCTCATAGTAGATCAGCTCATCACCAACAGTAATGAGAGGAAACCCATCTTTCTCTCTCATTTTGTGGATATGTGTCTGTGTGTGTGTGTGTGTGTTCATAAGTTGTATCCCGCAGGAGTCCTGATTGGTCTCTCTGGGACTCCACCCCCACTGAGAGGAGCAACACAGAACAGAGGAGGTTTTGAGAGGAGCAGAGGAGTGCAGAAAGGGGAATGTATATTAAAAAAAAAGGAGTTGTTGATATTAATCGCAGGGACTGATTCACCTGCCGCGCGCTCTTTCTGCTCTTGAGTCGTGTGTGTGTGACTGTGTGTTCGCGCGAGTGCGTGAGCCTGTTGCTCTTCTTTGCAGCCCTGCCTGAAGCCTGAGTTGTGCCCTGCGGCAACTATTTGTTGTCATTTGACGGGAATCGGTGCAACTCGGCTGGTTCTTAATTTAAACGAGTTCAACTGGGGAGGAGGATTTTACAGTAAATTCACTGTCATTCTGAAAAGCTGCACGGCCGTCCACCAGTTGATCGGGCGGCTGAGCGGCCTGAGAGGTTCATTACACGGCCTTCTTGTTCCTGTAGGTGCTGGTGGTGTGTCCTTGAATGCAACCTTACAGCCCCACTTGCTCATTGATTTTCTTAGTCTTTCTGGATAGGACTGGCAGCTTAACACCTAATTTCTAGTTTTGCCTCTGGGGCCTCGAGGCAGGTCAGGCTTTCACTTGCATTTTTATTGGATTCACCTTCCTGTCACCGCCTGCCGCGTCCTGCCTTCAGCTGCCCTCTGTTTTTCCTGTTGTCGGAGTGTGTCAGCATGTTTTGAGGCATACATTTGTATGCTTTGAATGTTTATATAGAGCCCACTTTCCTAGACGCTACAGATAGGCGACATGTGGGCTGCGAGGCTGTGAGTGTGTTTGTGCGCTCTGCGTTTGTTGTAAGTGCTGCCGATGCACATGGATGGGCCTGTGGGGGGAGAGACAGGATCCTCTCCTCTGCTCATTCTCCGTCTCTCCCTCTCCCTCTCCCTCTCCCTCTCTCCAGCTGAGCCTCCTATCTGCCCCACTTAGCCCATGGAGCGAACGGTAATCAGCCATTCTCAGGAGAGAAAATGGCAGAGATGATAGAAAGGGAAAAAGAGAGGGATGCATGCTCGGTCGTCGTCTTTGCCGGAGCCCTTGGAGGTGTCTAGAGGAGGGAGCTCGAGGCTGACATTGGAGTGGACGGGTGAAAGGGAAGGAGAGAGGAGGAGGAGGCGGTGGGGTGGTGGTGCTGATGAGAGAACAGGAAAGAGAGGCAGGGAGGGTTCAGTTCACAGAGAGTGAGACAGGTAGAGGGAGAGACCAAAACAGGGGAGGAAAGATTTAAAAAAAAAAAAAAGGGTGCATTTGAGGGAGCCGTCTCAACAGTTTGTCTGTCGTTACTGGCGGACAAATAGAAAGGTTGGACAACAGAGGGACAGGCTGTGGCGTCCTGTGGCGCAGTGGCAGGTGCACACAATGTACTGGCAGCGTTTTAGGTCCAACTGGAGCCGCTCTTGTTGCATGTCAACACTCTACCGGGTGCTGATGAGGAGCATTGCATTTAAGTAGTCTTACAAAACAGGACAGAGGAGAGGGGCGGCGTGCGGGACGGCAGGGCACAGAGATCCTGGGAGAACACGGGTCGACAGCAGGAGGAATGTACTGTTAAAATATTCACCTGTTCTCTTTGTAAGCGTTGTTGGGAGCGGATGGCCGTCGTGTGCCTGTCTTGTACAGACAGATGGACCTACTGAGAGCACGCGTGTGTGTGTGTGTGTGTGTGTGTGTGTGTGCTTGCGTGCTGAGGGACCCGAGGAGCTTGGCCTCGTCCTCGGGGCTCGACTGTTTTGTATCAACCTGGCAAAATAATTTAGCTTTTACATACCGACTGTGAGCACGAAATGGGTCCGCAGGTTCAGAGCTTTTTACATTTCACATTACATAACTGATTCGACAAACTAACTAGACAAACTAAGAAAATCAACTTAAATAAATAATAACATTTTTCTGCATGCGAGCCTGGGGGATTCTGAATGCAGAGTGGGTATTTTAGTTTTCAACTTTGAAAAGCTGATTTTGACCTGATCATTCTTCCCTACTTCCTTTTCTCTCTGTTATTTCTCTTCTAAAAAAAAATGTGACGTATATGATTTGTCTAATTTTAAAGCAATAGTTTGACATTTTGGAAAATATTTGTGTTTTCTTGTCAAGATTAGTTGAGAAGATGGGAACCACTCTCACCTCTTTCTGTAAATCACAAAGCCATATGCACCCCCGTTAGCTTAGCTTAGCATAAAGACAGGTAAAAAGGGTAAACGGCAGGTTTGGACCTGCCCAAGCAAGCATAACAAAATCAACCTACCAGCACCTCTAAAGTCACTAACTAACAGAACTAACAAGTGATATCTCCTTTGTTCAATCCTTGCAGAGCAAAAGTGTACAACAAGTTGAGGTTGTACCTGGGGTTTTTGGCCCGTACCAGGAATTTCCCCTCAAGACTCCACATAACCCCCCCTAAAATCAAAACTGCTGGTTTTTGCACTTTGGTTTTTCCTGACTTATACTAAGCTAAGCTGACCCGCTGACAGTAGTTTCATTGTTAACAAACAGACACAAGACATGCTGTGAATCTTAGCAGCCAAATCTGTGCAAGAATACGAAGAAGTATATTTGCCAAATGGAAAACTATTCCAGGAGACATGCTCATTTTGAGGTTCATGACTGTATTTTGGCTTACTACTAGAACGCTTAAGTGCTCGAAAAAAACACCTCAGTCTTCTCATATGGTCCATATGGTTCGGGAGCAGTGTTTTTCGGTGGGAGAGAGGAGATTCTGTTGGTGCAGACTTTGACCTTTCGAGATCTTTCACATGCACGAGGATCTAAATAAAACACAGAAGGAAAGAACAAAAAAAGACGATAGGTCTCCTTTTAAGGATGGCGCTTATTGTTGATGTTTTTGTCTGAGGTGTTTGAGATTTGGCTCCCTTTAATGCGTTGTTACAGCCTGTGGCTTTCAGAACAAATATCAGCCCCTTCAGATTGAGGATCTGACGCCTGACTGATGAATTGTGTCTCTAATAAACTGATGATAATGTGCGGGAACTTTTTCTTCCAATGAAGGCGAACTCACTGCACAGATTTACGGGTGTTCAATTAGTTCGAGTATGATAAAAAGGAGATTAGATTAAAGAGATACATTAACTCTTTTTACCTTTCAATGGATATTCCCTGATGGCAATTAGCTGAAGCGAAGAAAGAAATCCATTTCATACAAGAGAAACCTTCCTGCGCAGATCAAGGGACTGAAAGGTAAAAATTAGGAAAGTAATAAAGTAATAAAATGGAAAATTATATTAATCTGCAGGTGTCCTGTAGGGGGGGAAAAACACTTTGTTATCTGGTGATTCTGGACCTGCTGTTTGAGTGATGCGGGAGGAAAGCACAACAAAGAAAAAACGCGTCCGCTGATAAGCGAATATTGAGATTTGACGTAATTGTTACAGAGAGTGTTTGTAACCCCCGCGAGCTGTTTAAAAGAAAGCCAATTGCTCGTATACTGAGAGAATTACTGCAAGAGGAAAATAAGTGAGTAAACAAATGCTGTCCATAAACGCAGCGTGGGTACCGGGGCTCCAAAGACGACAACAAATTAGTCACATATGTACACTTAGTTTGCATCCGTGTGAGGGGTGTTGGTGGTGACGTAGGTGTTACAACAGATGGAGGAGTATTATTCATAGGAGCCAACTGTGGGGAGCGCTGATCAGAGATCTTTAAAGAAAGAAAAAAAAAGCAAACATCATTGTCCCTTTAAGTCTGTGGAAGTTGCTGTGAAAAAAGTTGCTTTTTATAGCCCGGACTGTCACAGTGAGTCTTGCGCCGACCCTGACTGCCTGTCACTGTGGGTCTGTGTCACAAGCAATATGCTGGGCCCAGGTCAGAAGACGTACTGTAGCATAGCCAAGAAATTCACTGTCAACTGAATGCTTTCAGCTCATTGTTGAAGAACCCTGTGTGACCCACGGTCCCACCCCACCGCTCCATACAAAACAGACCTGGCAGACATATTCTAAAGTCATATTCATGGCCGTTTCTATGTCTCTGGTGGTGGAAGGAGTCCAACAACCCAGGGGGGGTCAAAGGGTCAATATGTGCAAGGGCTTAACCATGATCTGTCTTGGTTTTTAAATTTTGCTCCGTTTGTCTTTTTTTTTTTCTTTTCTAAATTGTTCCAGATAAGAGCGCCAGCGAAACGCCTGAAATATGAATGTAGATGTAAAATGTATGAGAGTGAAACGAGAGAGGCGAAACTTAAGAGGAGACGGAGCAGGAAACAGAGCTTGAGTAAACCATCTGTCCAGATTGGGTTTGGGGAACACTGCGAAATCACCGCAGATCTGATGAAGTGGAGGCGATAAATAAGCACATCGGCGCGCACAAACATATACATACTCGCACTCATCCTTAAGCGTTCTCAGCCTCGAATTTGACCTACATAGGGTATTTACCCCGGGATCAGTGCCAAATTGTAAACAGAACCCATGGAAATAATCCAGAGGAGTCTAATGAGAGCTTCTCTCCGGGATCCTCCGGAGATTGTCGGACTAAGAAAGAAACATAAAGAGGAATATGAAAACAAGGCAAACAACATCAGCCGCAGCCAATAAAATAAAAAAAATAAAAAAACTGAATGACGTGCCGTCCTTCCCGAAAACCTGTCTCCTCTCACCTCTCCTCCTCTCTCTCTCATCTGCCCTCCTGCAGGAGCGAGACCGTGCTGCATCAGTTTTGCTGCCCCGCCCCTGAACATCCAGAGGCCGACTCCACCGGCTCATCCGGGTAAGAGCAACCAATCACAGACACTCTTACTTCCCTCCATGTTTGTTTAGAGAGTTAAAGGCCGCGTGACAAGCCTTCAGCTCTCACTGCCTCGAGGGTAACTCACGAGTAGAGAGTTATAGAAAGCAAAGCGGTGGGGTATGAAGTGATATTGCCACCATTAAAGTGCCCATGGCAACCCAGTAATGACGCCATGAACTGCTGCCACTGCCATAGTAACTGAGGGGGTATGACTTTTGCCGTCTGTCTCTGCGTGGGCAGATGGGCTGTTTGCTGTTTTTTTTTTTTGAGTGTGCTCACTTCAGTTTTGTGAATGCGTGACGTTTCACTCGGAGGGTTGTACAACTTTGAAAAGCTGCCATGTTTCTCTGATGATTGCTGTTTGCCCCCTTCCCTCCCCTCCCCTCCCCTCTCCTCTCCTCTCCTCTCCTCCGGA
>OMLP01013819.1:0-17469 GCA_900302685.1 Spondyliosoma cantharus
ATACACCTATATTATGAATAATACAATTATGAATTTGCATTTATTTTCTAAAGCTACATAGTGCCCCTTACCCTAACCCTTTAATGGGTTGAAAGCACTTAATCTATCCCAAAAGGCGTTCAGTCCCCAGGTATCTTCCGAGCCTGACTGCATGAACTCCTGTCCGGTTCTTACCAACACCTGCACCCTCAGTCCTTGTGATTGGTTTCCTGTTTTGGTCAGGCGATGGTGCGGGCTGTGTGGGCGGTGCTGCGGATGGTGTCCTGCGAGGGAGCGTCCGTGCTGAAATCAAACGTACCTGGAAGAGCTGCTGCTGCATCACGGCTCAGAAACAATCGCTCAGCCATTACTGACTGCTGCAGAACCATATTCAGGTAAGACAGGGCTCGGTGGGTCTCTGAGCACGCTACAAGGCATGGCTTGAGGTTAAAGACAGGAAAGCCAGACGTAAGCCTATTGACCATAAGCTGAGTGTTGTCTGTGCTATTGATAGGCGAGCGGTAGTGCAAGCTGTCTCATACTGAAAGGTAACGTTAGTCAAGTCAAATTATATTAAAAAGAAGTCTTCCCCTTGCTGTGGCTTTGCGTCTCGATTCAAGTACGCAATTTCAGAATAGCCCAAAGCCTGGATATATTCTCTTTAATTCGGCATACAACAGCTAAGGTAAGCTGCAGCTAGTGCATTATTAATATAACATGCTAACGTTGTAAACTTTGGAGCCAGGCTGTGGCATCAAGTGGAATACCTCAAAATAAGCAATGAAACAAATAATTCATTGACATTACTCCAAAATAACTTTCGACAGTTTTTGTCATTTATTTAAGAAATACAGTATACCAACTTATCATAAGGTATTTTTGTCACTAACGTTCCTTATATCTTTGGTTTTTGTACTTTTGGTCACACAGAAACAGTGAATTGAAGTAGGGGTCCACTGATGTGGCTTTGTCAGGACCGATACTGATTATCATAAATCAAGGAGACTGAAAACTGATATTTGGGGCTGATATTCATTTGCGGTAAAAATGAAACTGAACAAGACATTGCAGCAAATGTGCCGCACTGACACGGTCAGTTAACACAGCCAGCCAACTTCAGGTTCCTTCACACTTGGCCTTCTTTATGTAAGGAGGCTTTGAGTCTGGAGGTTAAGATAGAAGGCAGATACGTTATTGACCAAGATTAAGCCACATCTTTTTGCCTCCTCCTTGGTAGTAGACATTTTTCCACATCAGTTGTTGTCATGTTAACTGTAATCATAATCATAAAACTCAATGTGCACTCACTGGCTTTCTCTAGAGTTTTTAACAGCATCCCACAGTCTTCCTCAGCAGGTCGACTTTGCTCTTCATCTTCTACAAACTTGAAAGCTAAGAAAAAGGATTCTTTGTCAAATGTTACCTGTTGTGTTGAGGATGTCATTTTAAAAGTGTACAGCTTCCGTTTGGATGTGAATCCACACTAAACTATCCACTGCTATCCGCCTGCATCCCCTCCTGTGTGCCACAGTGAGGCCAGACACCTGCAGTCTGCGATCAGAATGCCTGAGATAACCACAGACCACCTGGACGAGACGCAGGTTAAGCTGCTGGCCGAGATGTGCATCCTCATCGACGAGGACGACCACAAGATCGGAGCAGACACAAAGAAGAACTGCCACCTCAACTCCAACATCGACAAAGGTACCCGTCTACCATGCTAAACTGTCATGCCTTTAATAGATATTGTTTTAACTTTCAGATTTGTGCTTATGGTAAATCATTTTCTGTTTTTTGTACCAGGTTTACTACACAGAGCATTCAGTGTCTTCATCTTCAACAGTGAAGAGAAGCTGCTCTTACAACAGAGGTCGGATGCCAAAATCACTTTTCCAGGTTGGTGACAAATCCTTAACCCGTTTCTGTTTCTCCTACTGCTCTTGTGATCCACCACAGTACAACTAGTGTCAGGTGTAGCATAACAAACTTTGTTGCCCATGTTATCTCATGGACAAAGTCATAAGATAACATTACAGGCAATGTCCAGGGCTGCCCAACCTGTGGCCAGTACAGGACATTGGCCCATCCCTGGACATTTGCAAAAAAATAAATAAAAGATTATATAAGCATATCACTGTTTATACTGTTTGATTTTTTTTCAGCAGTCAATTAAGGGAACTGAAGGGATTGAGCTCTTTCCTGTTTGGGCACACCTGTATTAGTCAAATAACTGATTAGCAGTAGACTAGTCTGACTCACCGGATGTAGACTGCCATTAGGCAGCCAGTGATAGGTTGCATTTTCCCATTTTCCAAATCATAGTTGCTATGGGGTATATCAACAACAACCTCTGAGCTAGCAGCCTACACGCTGAGAATTATTAGTCTCACCTGCTAACAGTACAAATGTAAACAAGCTAGCAGATGTCACATTTTCTTTTGCAGGGATTCAGCCATTTTAAGCTGGTGACAATATTTTTCAGTGGCACTGCGTCCTTGATTTAGCTCAGCTGAATATGATTGTGATTGGTTTAAAGAAATGCAAAGCCAGAGCTTTCTACAGCGCTGTGGACATTAGTCTGGCTATGCAAGAGTGGACCAAAATAATTTTGATAGTCGGTTACTTATGTCCTTCACTAAGCAAATATAGAATCTTTTTCAAGGTTGACTATTTTCAGTTTATGTCTGTCTTTGGGTCAGACAAAACCAGCAATTTAAAGAAGTCCCAATGGGTACTGGGAAAACACTATTATTACATTTTGGCAATTTGTTTAACCACCTCTGTCTGTCTGTCTGTGTGTTCAGGCTGTTTCACAAACACATGCTGCAGTCATCCTCTACATACAGAAAGTGAGCTGGAGGAGAAGGATGCAATAGGAGTGAGGAGAGCGGCTCAGAGGAGACTCAAGGCTGAATTGGGTATCCCCATGGAACAGGTATACTGTGTGTGTGTGTGTGTGTGTGTGTGTGTGTGTGTGTCTGTCGTGGTCCTGCTTTCTGCATTTAATGTGAAAGGATTATTGAGGACTGCAGAGAATCTTTCCTTCTGTCTGATCTCCTCTTCATTCCTGCTGCTCCTCAGGTGACACCTGATGAAATGACGTACCTAACAAGGATCCACTACAAAGCGCAGTCAGATGGTGTGTGGGGGGAGCACGAGATTGACTACATCCTCTTCATGCAGAAGGTAGCACTGTAATGTGTGTTTGACTTGGAGTTGAGTTACATTAGGATACATGTGTTGTTTATCTGGCTGCCGTTTCTGTCAATACATTCAAGTAACAAAGCAAAACATCAGTTGTTCTGAAAACTAAATACCCAGCAATCGTTGAAATGACGTCTCCCGACTTGTTTTGTTCAACACATGGACTTATGCCATCTAGTGCTACCATTTAGTTTGTTCGCATTTCAAAGAACAGATTACAAATGTTTTTTGAGCAGATGATGGAATATTTTTTCATTTAGATGAGTTCTGAAAAAAACACTGTCGGAATAGTATGTGTTGTTAATTACCGGTAGTCGTCTGGGATTTTCAAAGATGGACAGGTATTTATATTTCAGAAAACTGTATGCTTGAACCTGCACTGACTGTGACAAGCTGTAAACATAACTCTCACATAGTATCGCTTTTCAAGCTGATATGGTGAACTTGAAAGCAAACAGTTGCTTATTCACACATTCAGCTGATAGGGAGCGACATTATCGCGACTTGGAGTAGTGTTTGTGCTCACCTGACGTATCTAAAGCCCTGGTCACACAGGACTAGTATTACCTCGGGACTTTGTGATTATTGCAGAGGTTGTTTGTGATTTTAATCCTGTGCAAATCTGCCATGTCCGTAATTGAAGTAAACCTACCGCATTACCAACCATATTTCACCAAACACAGAGTAAATGTGATAATATTAATCCTGTGTTGATTGGTATATCTTTGGTTTGGGGTCGTATTTTATTTGACGTCTATTTTCTGTTGTCAGACAACTGAACAATTTGATCGCAGCTCATAAGATGTTGAGCAGCAGTCAACAGCTGTGCTGTGAGATCGGCTATATTCAGGTTGAGAGCAACAAAAGGCTATCATACTCAAGTTCAGGAAAAAAGCCTCTTTGACTTTATCTAAATTAGCTTCACATATTTTATTCATGCTTTTAACACATGCAGATAATGATCAAAATAACTACAAGGTAATACTAGTCCTGTGTGAAAAGGGCTTAAGTCCAATATTTGCTCTGTTTTTGGTCTTCACTATCAGACTAAGTGCTCTATAGAGCTGATAGGAACAAAATGTAAAACACTGATTATGCCTGCTTTAATTTGAACTTTTAGTTACAACCAGCAGCTGGTGTGAGAAAACTGCAGTAAAAATTAAATTGCACAATTTATTCAAGTACTGTTCCTAAGTTTTTAGATATTCTACTTTTTACTACGAGTATTTCCATTTCTGCCACTTCCTCTTCACTACATTATTTGATGTGAAGTCAGTCCTGCATATTTCCACATATTTCACCGCAGCTGATGTTGCAGTGCACATTTATATCAGCCAATGATGCAGGCTGACGTTTACAGAGAAACTTTTTCTAATCTGAATAAATTTAGTAGTACAATCAAGCTGTGCTGAGAAGCATGGTAACAGAGAGACCTTTAACTACACTTAAGCTCTTATGAAAATCACTGCTTTTAAGACATGAATTACAAATAGGTATTCTGCATCAAAACTTGAATAAAGCTTGATTGAATGGACAGAATAGAGACACAGTTGTCATGGATCCCTGCAATGGTAGCTGACACTTGACTAAGGAGGTACTGTATCAGTGTAATTAGCACCCTGTCCACTAATAGAATACCATGATGTGATAATTTATCTGTGCATATGATTCAAAGTACATCTGCAAAATCCAATATAGTTATATCTTGATGAGGCTCAACACTTATACCAGTGTGTATTTGGATTGTGCTTATCTTTGTACCTGCATTATGTCTATCAGCCTTATATACTGTTGTCTTTGTTATGTCTCTCCAAAGAACGTGGAGTTGAGTCCAGACCCCAATGAGATCAAAAGCCACTGTTACGTGAGCAAGGAGGAGCTGAAGGAGATGTTGGAGAAGGCCAAGCGCAAGGAGCTGGAGATCACACCCTGGTTCAGCCTCATCGCAGAGACCTTCCTCTTCAAGTGGTGGGACAACCTGCAGAACCTCAAGCAGTTCATGGATCACAACAACATCCACCGCATGTAACCACAAACCAGGATCAGGTTCCACCTCCAGTCATTTCAATCCTTTGGTTGTCCTTGCCTGACACGAGCACAGCTGAGCTGCTAGAAACCTCTCTGATGTCGAGTAACAAGCATCACTGGCTACTTTTGTCGAGGTAGTAGTAAAAGTACGACCTCTACATGCTGAGAATGTTTAAGTGTTGCTTGAGAGGTTAACAGTAGGTTTATAGCTCCGAGGTGCATTCATCTAAAAGACGCAGATAGAGCTGGTAGGCTGACGCTTCTCATTATTTAAGAAAACAAACATCTGATAAGCTGCGCACTGGATTTACTGACTGAACAGAAGTCATTTAGTATCTTATTATATGGTAGAAAACTGAAGAGAATAGCCTATTTTTATATAAAAACTTAAAGTGCCTGAGGACAGGTCATTAGATTGAGATGAATAGTGTCTCCAAATACAGATGTGATGAACAATCACGATCACTCTGTATATTGTTGACAATATCTGTGAATAAGCTGTATCTTTGTACTCTTTTCCATAATAAAGTGTTTGTTGATGGTCATTGGCAGTCATTTTTTGCATTGAAGGGATATGTTGTCAAAATGTAAAAAAACAACTTGAAATCTTGAGACCATGGGAGTGTTGGTTCCACTGCAAAACATTTACACAGACGAAAAAATATTGTTTTCACATGTCTAGTTATCTGAGAATAAAAGGATTTAACAATTATTTCTAAATGACATTTGCATTAAAAGGTTACATCTATATAGTAGGATATTGCCATTAATGTCCCAAATGTTAAGTTCCATCATTATATACATGTCACCTCATTCAGTAATGATTGGGTTACACAGACTTGCAGAAGGCTGTTCTTCCCTTGGCCTTCCAGTAGGTGGCAACCAAAGCTCACATTTCACAATCTGAGTACAGTATAACAACCAGATGCTTAAAGCTGCCATCCAACAATATACGACCATTTAAAAAAAAAAATATATATATATTAAATGGTTGTTTATATATATGAATATATATATTCATATAGATCTATATGAATATATCTATATAGATATATTCATATGCTGCAGATGTCCCATGGGCTACAAAGAAGTGAATTTGACCATGTATTGATAAGAGCTGCTTTATTGGCAAGCTTGATGCACTTTTTGTATGTTAACGCTGAGGCACATTACCCTTTTCAGCTAGAGCACTAAAGCTATTACACATGATACATCAGAACATGTTTTTTCTAGCTTTCATTGTACAATCATATAAAAATAATTGACAAATCACAATGAAATTAGACGTACTTCTCGAAAATATGAATGAACAGAACTGTATCTAGTGTCTATAATAACATGTTAATAATAATGATAAACTTTTTTAGACTACTTATATAGCACTTTTCTTAACAGAGTTTAATACTGATAAACATTTATATATGAGGTCAGTTTACCAAACAGGGATGAAACTTTGATTAAATCAAAAGTAAAACAAAAAACAAAATAATAAAACAGGTTGAATCCATGTGTGGAGGCAAAGTAACCAAAAGTAACTGGCACACTGGTTGACAACAGTACATTTCCACACATACTAGGAGTGATGAGACTGGCACAATACAACCAAAGAAAACTAATTTCCAGTTGTTGTCATAATATTTCTGATTCATATTTAAGGTATAAATAGCTCTGGTGTACAATGGTTTATAACCTACACACAGAGTTTGGCATTTCATTTGTAAAATAAAAAAATCTTAGGGTCTTTTTAGTTCATAACATTACTATATCAGAGTGCATAGGAAAGCAAGTGCAACAACAGACATTATTATGACTGTATACTCCATGTGCCAAAACAGCAGCAGCTGCAAAGCTTTTAGGCTATTTGTACATGATCATGCTACTAGTGGTGCTTCAGCTATTGCTCATAGGATGTAAACATCATATATGTGATGTAGTTGGTTATCTTAATACCTAAAAGCCTTTTACATGACAAGTCCTCCAAACAGGCAGAAATACATCGCACTTGTATGATGCATTATAAACCACAGCAGGCTAGTTCAAACCCAGTGTAGTGTTTCTGCAGAGACAATGATGGTTTCCTGTTTGAGCAAGTACTACAGAAACAAGGAATGCTTAAATCCTTACGTTGGCTATCTAGTTAAGGCGTTTGTTTTCCTCTACATCAGCTTAAAGCTAAATAATGAAATGATTATGTTTGGTGTCTTTTGTAAAGTTGCAGTAGCAATGAGTAAAAAAAGCTAAAATCAACACATAGATGGTAATATCGAACAACGTCTGGATCTTTGTGGATACTGCTTATGTATGGTGTATTGTGTGTGTTTGTGGTGGTTGTCAAGCTGGATGCTGGTATTCCATTAAGGAGGTGAAATAAAAGTGGTCGAGTTAGGAAAGTGTAGCAATAACAGTTGGCTGATTGAGTGATGAGATGAAGCTGTGATCTGCAGGAGATGAGACTAGGGTTTGTCTGGCTTCTTCCTTGTAGTATCAGTTGGTCCCTGAGGGGTTTGGTGCAGGATTGGTAGAGTTGGGTGGAATCAGCTTCATGGTATTGAAAAAGTCCACCAGCTGACCTGGTACTTCTGCCAAAACACTCTTGGCCAATGCTTCTCGAGGAGCCTGAGGTTCAAAAGAAGGAGTTCAAAAATTGTGCAAAATGGTGAGAGGAAAAACATCTACATTATTTTTGAATGATTGTTTATGTGATCAATATCACTACTGATTAAATCAAATGAAAGAAGCATGAGGGAGAGGTAGGAGGTCATGGAGATGAAGACAGCTAAATAGGAAAATTCCAAATAACAAATTACAACAGTTGTAGAGCCCACTGAGGCAATGTGATTGTGATTTTGGGCTATATAAATAAAATGTATTTGATCAGTGACAGTTTTTTGTCCGGCTTCAAACTTTAAACGATCCACGTTTGAAAGACGCTTAAAATTCAAGTGGTCATGACAGATTGTTGCATTGCATTCTTCAGAACAATAAATGAACCTGCTCAAACAGCTTTAAAACCAGTTAGCCTTCTTGAGTCTGTGCTTACTGTGGCATGCAACATTTTGTTTACAAACCAGCCATGCACACCATGTTCTGATAATGTGATGAGTCTGGAAAGAAGGCTGATAACTCATGCAGGACACCGAAAATGTTCTGCATATGTTCTGTATCTGAAAATATCATGCTGTAATTGTAGCTCTGCTGAAAATACCATGACATCATGTCGTCTACATTTGGCTAAATAGCCGTTAGAATTAGTAAAATACATGACAGGAAATAAGCAGAGAACTGCAGATCATTTCACAGATTATTTGTTAGGAATTTTGAGTGGAATTTTCCCTTTAATATAAACAAAAATATGTTTGTGATTGATCCCCAGTGCTTTGGATCCTGAGATTCTCACCAAGCACTGAAGGAGCATCTTCAGTAAAACAGTTTGAGAAGCTGGAATGAGTTAAAATGAATGAGGATAGCAAAAACTACATGCAGTGAAACAGTGGTGTTATTCTTAAAAGGCCAAGCAAAGGCTAGAATGGCGATAGGGTTTATGACTGAAATATTAGGGGTACCCCTATGAAGGACTGGGCTCATGGGGAGGCTTCAGTTTGAATAAACTGAAGAAGGAGGCCACTTGCTGAGGTAACTCGGCCAATACGCTTTGGGCAAGAGCCTGGCTGGGCGCCTGAAAAGAGATAAATGAACAAGGCACAAGGAAGCTAAGTGAGATTTGGGAAGCCCTGGGTTTGGGCATGTGTATAGGGACCACTGCTATGCTGATTTGGAATTTTACTTTTTTTTTTTTTTTTTTTTTTTTACTACAAGCCAGTTAAAATGAAAATGACCCAGTGAATGTTTAGAAAAAAGCTAGAAATGCATGCAGTTCTTATAGCAATGAGTCAACATTTGTGAAAAATCAGCAGAAATCAAAGATTAAAAACCCATAGCTTATATAAATCAATATAAAAGGCATCTAATGCACTGTGACTTACATTTTGAAACTGCCTGAATGGTACAAACTGGACAATGTCTCGCATGGCGGCCTCGCCAGTCTGAGAGCGCAGACGTCCATCGTCTCCATCCAGGAACTCCATAGCACCAAAGTCTGCATTCCCTACTCCAACGATGATGATGGACATGGGCAGACGGGAGGCATTGACGATGGCACTGCGCGTCTCGTCCATGTCTGTGATCACTCCGTCAGTGATGATGAGGAGAACATAGTATTGCTTCGGAAAGACAGCAGAAATAGCAGATCAACAATCAAATGGGGAAACTTAATTCACTCAGTTCAGAGTTTTTCACTAGCAACAAATAGGCCTGAAATGCACAGTTCCATGCCTGTTCACCTCCTGTGACCTTGGCAATAACAGGAAAATTGTTACCTCTCCAACTACAGGCCCAAGCATGGCCCACTGGTTCCTACAATTGGTCACTAAGGACTGAGCTAGTGCTACACCAAATTATACAAATCCAATAACTGTGAGCCTGGCGTCTGAAAATAGCTTTAACAAACAATTACTGAGGTAATATCAAATCCTGCGGTTATCAATAAACCGTAATCCTAACCCTAACCAAATCATCCTGCTCCACTGTGCAAATGATACCAAAAGATAATAAGGAAATGCGTACTGACAGATTTCCTCTCCCATCCTGCCAGATGTAGCACAACCGAATGTTTACTTCAAGTGTAAATAACGTGTGCTGCACGTAGTGGCAGTGCTAACACTAAACAAGAGACTAAGACTAAATCTGATGAAAGCTAATGAACTACAAAACTGTCTTTCTTTGTAATAAACTGACGATTGAAGAACTATTTGATGTGTTAAATGTGGAGACTCTCTCTGAGTCTGGCTGAACAGAAATACTCACTGATGCAGTGGTCTGCTGGAGGGCTTGCTTAGCAAAGCAGGCTACGTGGTTGATGATCGGGGAGAAGTTGGTGGGACCGTAGAGTTTGACCTGGGGCAGACACACCCTGTAGGCCTCTACCACACCTTCAACGCCTACAGACAGACAGACACATACACATACACACACACATTAAATGATCTGTTTCAATCAGTCTGATAATGTGTCTAATTTTATCTACGGTGTAAATATACCTGCACAAAATGGATTTGCTGGGTTGAAGTTGAGCGGAAACTCGTGAGAAACCTGTTTGAGAGTAAAACACAGTTCCATCAGATACATGTTCTGTGCCAAAGCCCCATATCCCTCTTTCAGATAATCAAACAATCTTAACTTTTGAATGCATTTGTAGTTTCACAGTGAAATGCCGGTCTCACCTGCCATGTTGGAGGGATTTGGGCTCCAAAGCCAAAGGCAGGAAACATCTTGTCACTACAAAGGAGGGACACAAAACACTAGTACATAAGTGACTGAATGTTTGGTCATTTAAATGCAAACCATTCCATCCATACATCCATACCATTATAATTGGGGTATTTCTTCAAAAAATGTAAAAGTCAGTATTCATTTTCACAAATTATTAATCCCTATATGAAGTTTAAATGTACTAGACTTTACTTTATTTGCCATACATACCTGTCATAGTCCTGGATGACATTTCCCACAGACCAAATGGCAGAGAGGTACTCGTTAACGCCCTGAGGACTGATGTAATGCAGCGACTGAGGAGACTTGGGATCCCCGTTGGAGCCTGTGAAGTCAATTGCCACCTGCCAAAAACAAACATTTGGGGGGGGCCAGGAGATGTGAAGGTAATGCATGGAAATACAATCATATAAAATAATTTGTTCTCAGGAGTATAGCAATAATCCAATTTCATAAAAATAAACAAAACTTACAGTGAAGTTGATTTGACAGCCTCCCATAATGTAATCCAGGAAGGTATACTCCTTCACCACCTAGAAGAGAATTGGAGAACATGTAATCTCAGGTCCATGCTGCTACTGAAGGCCATGGATTAATCACACCAGTAAACGCATTCAATATAAAGCAAACAAGTACAATACCTGGCACAGCTTTACGCTCACAACACCAGAGTTCTTGTAACCCTTCTTCTTCTGTTTCTTTTTACTGTTGATACATTCAAACTCGGCCTGAGGGCAAAACAGAGGAGCGCGGGTTTCTGGGTCAATGCCAGCGGACCATAAAATCTACCTGGCTGAGACAATCCAAATCATCTTTGAAATGTTGTTTGTTGTTACACCCAAACGATGCAAACAAAGACACACGTACCGGAGATGTTCGTGATGCTTCTTGGAGGCGTGTCATCGTGGTCTCAAAAGTTCCAATTAAATCATGCGAGCCATCGTTGTCATAGTCATAACACTCGACCTGGAAACAGGTAAAAAACAAATGGTCACGCAGTGAACACTAAAACAGTTACATCTTTTACACAGCAAACAAATACAACTAAAGGGTCAGTTCACCCAAGACCTCACTGTGAACCGCTTTTAAAGGAACGGTCCTTCTATATTGTCCTCACACAGACACCTTGAAATTCCATTCACTTCCATTGTACGAGGCTGAGGGCAGATTTAAAAAAAGATTTAAAACAAGTCAGTGAGGGACTTTTTTTGAGGGATGAATGATACTGACCCTTTAAGTTTAAAAAACTGCAGGTGAAGAAAACAGAGCAGACAAAAAAACATGCCAAAGTGAGATTCAAAAGACAACTCTTTGGAATACTAGTGAACTAGACAGAAGCTAACAGTAAAATGACAGGAGAATGTGTAGTTTCAGAAAAATGTTTTTTTTTTTTTTTTTTTTTTTAATGGCAGGACTGAGTTGGACAACAGAAAAATTGGAGGGCTGAGGTGGCGTCTTGAATTTTTCCCATTTTTCCATTCACACACTTCACCCATTTAGTGATGTAAGATGGAAGAAGACAAACACTGTGAGGCGCTGGGTAACTCACTTGCACTGTATGGTTGGAAACAGCTTCCTTCCTGACATGTTTGCTTCAGAAGTTAAAAAAATATATATCATCAAGCTATAGTACCGAATAAACTCCATTCAGTAAATATGTTTTGTGATATCTGGGAGAGCAAACATCATTTTGCTATGAAATCTATTTACACCCTCAAGAAAGGTTTTTATTATGTCATAACTATGACTATACGTAGAGGCACTGATATCAAAACAGAAGGAGCAATGCAATTGCAGGTGTGAGTGGCAGTTTAAAAGACACATTCAAGATGTGCACTTAGTTAAGGTTACACATATTAAGAAAAAGCATTGTGGGTACTTTTATAGGTTTGTCCATGTCTCCTCCACATAGAGACTGCAGGGGGATTCGAAAGGGTCTCCATGTTGGATTCAAGTTGTTCTTCACCACCTGAGGACAGAATGAATAAGAATTATTATTAGTCTTTCAAGAACGTGCAGTATTTACATGAAACTTATTAAGATACTTTAGGTCCTCCTGAAATCACATTACAGTCATCCCTTTTTTAGTAAAATATTAGGTCAATGTTTTATAAATTGTTCATAGTTCTTCATTAACAGACAGGAAGAAAATGGTCTTTGGGGAAATAATATAAACCATAAAGAGCATTCCTTATGGTTTGAGCTGGTTGTAAGGTCAGTGTTGGAAAAACTAGCAGCTAATTATCTGTCTAGCCTGAAAACTGATGTCAGCAGTGCACTTTTAGCTCTGTGAATGTTTGTGTGGGTGCAAAGGTGCAGGACAACACGTCATGTTAGATAGGTTAGATAGTTAGATCAGGAGGAGATGAAAGCTGATGTGAGTTGTTATTCAGAGTCCGTGTTGTGTTGTGTTGTTTTGCGTTGCATTATGGGCTGCTGCAAGGTCTTAATCTGCTTATATGAAGAACTAATGGTATTCCTTTTTTTTTTTTTATTAACACAAATTCATGAATCCAAATTTAAGACAAATAACTTTAACACCCTGCTTAGACACAAACAACATTCTTTCAACACCTCTGCAATTATAATTAATATAGGTTTTCTATTTGTTACATGTTTGAAACAACAACTTTTTCAAAAAAAATCACATCAAGGGTGCAGTTATATGGCAGTGAACGGCTGCGTCACCACATCCGTTTTTAGTGTTTTGCTTGTATTCAATTAGCTAATGAGAAACCACTCCAAATGAGTCCAGTGATCTCAACAGTTGCTTTCAATCTCTCACATCTGGTACACTTAGATAGCCGGGTGGTATTACAGGCCGAAAAAACAGAAATTCAATCAGAACCCATACATGTGATTTATCTACTTCCTCATTCACATCAACAACATCAGATTCAGCATTAGTTTCTAAAATGTCATTTGTGCAGTCGCTGGGTGAAAGGATGAGGTTTACAGAATCTTATGTTGCATACTGACTTTGATTGGACAGATGGGAGTGTGGCCCAACATGCACGTTATTAGACTGTGGTGTAACACACTTAGGACATCAGTTGTTCCTCTTTTCACACAGACAGTTATGAATGAGAAAAGAATGGAAGTGTTTGGTAGAAGGTTAGCATCATAAAGCTAATTGCACATCATCAGATGTGATAACCCCTCCCTGGAAAAAGGATCATATTTTTATTTTTATTTTTATGACAGGTAAGAAATGAACGGTAAGGTTCAGATTACTACAATACTGCGTGAGTGTGTTTACCTCTGTCCTGTGAGCCAGCTGCCACCCAGTTTGTGTCTGCTTGTAGAATTCCAGGTAGGGGTCGGACTTCCCAAAGAAATCCTGTAAATGATTAAAGGAATGAGTTAAATGCACCTGATTATCTGAAAATGAACGACAGCATTTCAGATTTCAGTATGACCCAAACCTTGTTATCTAGTTTCCTCGCTTCAACCTCAAAATTTGCCACCCTGTTATCTTTTATTTCTTCTGCACTGATCTACAACAGAGAAGAGGAGAAATCAATAAACAACAGAGGACTTAAACAGCAGTGCAACATTTTTATATTTAGCTCTCTCTGCCACTCACTGTGATGGTCCCTTTTCCTGCAGGGGTCTTGTTCTTCAACACGAGTGGCCGGGTCAGCTTTTTACTTGATACGACCTAAAAGCAAGTAAGAAAAAAGGCAGTTTTTAAAGGCGACGCAACCGCATCTAAAGCGGCACAATGAATAAGCTCAGTGGGTGAGTATACAATAGAGCAGCCACCACCCCGCAAGGGAAATAACATCCAAAACTGTCAAGCAGAGCGAACATCTGAGGTCAGATTACGCTGAGTGTCTACACTGCAACTGCTTATTCGTCTATCTTCCTTCTCGATCTCTAGCATGGTAACACAGAGGTGTGTTATTACATAAGCAGCATGTATCCTGTATGATTCTGTATAGGTATCTGTGCATCCAAACATGTAAAAACTCTGTTCATTAAAATTTGAAGTAAGGAAGTGAAACTTTCAGCACACCTTTGAGTCAAACCCTAACAAATGGATTCATTTATCAGATTAAGGCACTTAAGGGCGGCCTTGTACGAACATGTATTGTGAAGACTGAGATGTATCCTTCCAAAAGAACAGAGGAACGCCTTACCTGGCCTAAGGTGCACTCCAGTTGGCCCAGGAAGTCATCATCACTCAGGTCAATAGTTTTGTTGTCGATGTCATAAATCCCAAACTTCAGTTTCTGCACTATTTCAAAGTAGTAGTCGATGACAAACTTCTTTGCAAACTTTGGGCTGAGGCAATTTTGGACCTTCTCTGTGCGCTCCACCTGTTGGGAAAGGTTGGAAAGCTTTAAGTTTCTTTTTACTACACACATTTCATGACATCCACAGCACTGCTGTAACCTGTAACAAAGTCATAAAAGGTAGTGTGTACTGTCACACTTGCCGTAATGAAACAGGGAATGGAAATTATGTCACTTCTGCTTTACGCAATGATTTCCATTAGGGGGTCAATCATTTACACCCCTCAAAGAAAAGTGACATAGCTGCCACGCCCATTAAATTGTATTATTTGTTTTCTGGCATTTATGCTGCTTTTTTTTTTTGTTATTCATGACAGTAAATGAAGATTCATTGGGTTTTGAAATGACTGTGGGACAAAAGGATCTATTTGAAACGCCACTTTGGGCTCTGGGAGAGCTGCCTTTCAAAATACATGTATTTTGAAACACTGACGGCTTATGGTGTGTTACAATAACTACAGTTACAGTTATTACAGAATATTGATGTTAAATGAATCCAAATCCAGCAAATCTACTGACCTCATACCACTGGGAATCAGAGCTGCTCATCAACAGGACACACAGAGGGTCAGATTTGGAGCCGATGTCTTTATCCAGGAGATTGTCACAGGACACAGTCAGCTCCACCTTAGTTACACACTGCGCGGCCATGGTCTGACTGGTCGCGAGCTGTAGGCAGAGATGAACATTACCGTGTGAACACAACCTGGAAGCATTCCCAGTTGAAGTCTCGAGAGGCAGACATGGTTTATTTTGTGAATACACATGTTTATAGATTACTACTAAAGGGTAAATGCTGAAAACAAGCAGACAAATATGTTGTTTCAGGGGGTTTAGCTTACCTCCACGAGTTGGTTCAACAGAGTGACTGTAACCTACGTTACACACCCAAACGCAACGCCACAAACATCGAAATGTGGAGTTTTACTAGCTAGCTTGACACCTCAGTGTGACATGGCCTAGTACACCACTAACTGCGGAAAAGTTCATGGAAAATGTGACACAATAACGAAGGCACTAATGAAGCCTGGCTGGGAGGAAGGAAGGAAAAAAACAAACGGACCTCTTACAGGGAAAGAACGTACAGCAGCTAACACTAGCAGGCTAACTTGGCTAGTAGTAAATAGCAACCTAGGGGTAACTGGTTAACAATGTTAACTTCCGCACATAACTCGGTGTGAATTAAAATTCAGCTTACCTTAGAGAGCGTGGGAAACTACAGGATTCACTGGAGAACAATCCTTGCGGAATGCTAGTGTTGCTGTGCGAAACAGCGACTGCGTAACGTTGGGGTGGAGTCTCCCTTTCAAATGTTTAGGCTGCAGTGACATCTGTTTACGTTAGGCTAAAGCCTAATCTTGCAGCCCCGCCTTCAATATGCCAAATCGTTACGTCTGCTGCAATCCAAACGCCCCCGTTTCCAATACCTATGGCACGTATTTACATGTTCAGCACAACATTGAACGTTTTATTTTGAAAAGTTTAGCGGAAGTCTTTTTGTCAGTGCAGAACATGTCACAGTACCAACATAAAGTAAACATGAGTGAAGACCCACCATTCCCGGTGCTTCGGAGAAAAATAATACTGTAGTCGGTGAGAAGAGTCTTTCATCCCGTTAGAGTTGTGCCATAAATTACACATATGATTTTTGCCACTGTCACAGTTTGACATGAATATAGCAGTTGTAGTGTCACCTTACTACTTTCTGAAAATACGTACAGTATTTATTTAATGTCACGAGACACAGGCAGTAGCACAAACAACACAAAAACTGATCTTTGAAATGATCTAATATTTTTGCACATATTGAAGGAGGAGCTGACAATTATGTAGGTTAGATATTTTATTGCAGTGCAAATCATATAAACATGCAATACGGATAAAGAGTTACATAAGACAATGCCACAGTGATCTGTGCAAAACGTTCACTTTGTGAAATGTATTAGGCCACTTTCTTTTATAACAGTCAGGAAAGTAAGGTTTGATTACTTCTTTTTAAGACAGAGTGAATTTCTTATCTATATCTGTATAAACATACATTTTACCATGAGATTCTCCTTGTTTAACATTCGACAATGTCATGCAGAAGTACCAAATATTATGTCAAATCAAATATGGAACTGAATATAAAAAGGCTGAAGTACAAAACAGCAGCAAGGACACAACAAAACAGCTTTTGTAGTGTAAAATCTACAAAAGGTATTCATTTTTACAAACGTTAAACGATTTTGATTGATCCATTATGTAAACATGACTGAATTGTTCTTAGCAAAGCCATATCTTTGTTTAAGGTCTTTGTTCCAGTGGAAATGTACACCTCTTACGATTTCCAAGCAAACATGGAAGTGTGAAGTGGTGATTGCAGGTATTGGAGGAGATGACATAGAGAACACATAATGTCCATTAACCCTTTCATATACCGATTCTGACAGACTGATGAGATGACTGCCTCTATTTTTCCACATAACACAGGCCCTGTGTCAAGTTACACTAGTTTGAATTAGTGCATTTGACTGCAGATCAACTGGCACCTGAGTAGCATGAAGTCATATGTAAATGTCACATTAAAATATAATATACATAAAAGAATCCATGTTAATATGTTAACATGTAAGGAATATGCATATACATA
>OMLP01013821.1:0-14646 GCA_900302685.1 Spondyliosoma cantharus
ATGTGGTGTCCTGCCATAACACTGGCCTTGTGAGAATACAGGAAACACAGTCACAGGCCTTATCTCACCCTGGACATTACCAGAAACATTTACACAACCAGTCAGTGTTCATGACTCATGGAGAGTGATGAAACTTCTCCATTTTCTGTGCAGATAACCTCGACAGCCTGCACACTACATTCTGGCAGCTTGATCTTATCAAACACATCCTGTTTCAGGAAGTTAGAGGTTTTGAAATCCCCAGTATCATCAACAGGTCAGAGCTTACCTGGAGGGTGTGCTGGAAGGCTTGCAGCTCTGTCATCATGCTGTGCCTCACCATACCTGCCAACTGAGAGTACAACACACACATTATTCAGGTTGTCCGGAACAAACTGCGTCAACAAGGGCATACATATACATGATAACATATCAAAGTGGCTGTAGGTCAATTCATTTAAAGATAAGGAAGAATAAAGTCCATTAATCCATTACACCCTGACGTGGTGTCCTGTCTTTCACCCTCTAATATCAAATCGTGTAAGTTACTATTTTGTTTGTGGTTATTGAGTGGCAGTGTAGTCGCCGACGGTTCAAGTCCCGGTCTGCTTTGATAAGTTATCTTGAGCCTTCTGCCGGGCGTACTGACGTTAGCATCGAGATAGCTATAACATCTGGCGTTACAGCAGCTCAAAGCGTCGGTAACGTTTAGATATTTAGCTTACTGATTAAACTGATCGGTTAGCAGGTGTGTAGAGTCAGTAACGTTACTGCAGCTAGCAAACGATGACTACAACGCTAACATTAGTGTTTTTGCTACAAATACCAGCGCAACCTTACCAGGATGGAGCGATGTATAAAAGATCAACCAGACCATCGGTAAAGAATGAGTTAGCGTTAACTGCTGACTGTACAATCCGACCCTGTTATTGTTGTTAGCACCAGCTAGCTAGCAAGAACCCTTAGCTCGCTTCTCCTGCCGATTAGCGTCCACTCGGATATTCGTATTCACACACCGGTACGGTCTCGTTAAAACGAACACAGAAATGCAATAAATATGCTTCTGACCTGGACCCTGTGTCCAATCCAAACCAGCCAGTTCCCCTCTGTCAAAGCCTCTGACAGCTGATGTAAGTATCCATCGCTAGCTGAGATCCATCAGTGAGAGGGCTAGTGACGCACACGGCGGGAAAACACATAAACAGCCGTCCGCCCCGCCTCCTCTCTGCATTCCTCCGTTTCCTATTGGTTGAGCACGCAGCTGCCACTGACACGTCACTTGGCTTGACTCTCAGTCACACCCTCATCCACGTAGTGGACATTTTTACTGCATGATGATGATCTGTATTTACACTCATTCAAAGGATTGGCAGGTCAGCACTGACAGGAGGAAGTGGCCTACGGCTCATGCCACATACCTACAATGTTTCATCATTATTATTCTCTTATTAAAGGGTTCATCCCTTCTTTATGGTGGCCACGTTCAGCCAATTAATTAGGGAAAAAAATATTTAAATTAGCCTTAATCAAAAAAAATCGCATGATAATCACATCGTAATTGTGATCGCATCATAAGACATTATGGCACTGATTTCAAGTGAATTGGTCAAATGACCTGGAAGATATTGAAAAATGACGTGTCCCTACGCAAAGTGAATGGGATGGATCAGAGCCAAATTTGACGTGTCTGAGCCGAAAATGTTCTTCCAGAAAGTGTCTCATAATTATGATTTTTTTTTTAATCTCATAATTATAACTTTTACTCAAATTTCCAACTTTGTATCCTTCAATTATGACTTTTATTTCATAATCATGACTTTTTGTATCATAATTATGACTTCCCATAGGAATGTTTTTCCATCAAGTTTGTTTTTTTTATTATTTTTTTTTTATTATTCCACTGCTGGAAATGGGCTTAAACACTGTCTCCATGTATCAGGTGACATTTGTCTTTGTGTAGGTTTGGGCCTGAAACTTGAGACAGCCCGTGTGGCAGACCAAACCTTAAAAACAAACTTATGATTCACGTCACTTCAGTGTTGACTTTCACGTGAAAACAAAATCATGACTTGATGTTTTGAATATTTTTGTGGTGCAGTGCAATACATAAAAAAAACCCTGATTATTTTTTTAAGCTGCATTTTTATGTTCAACTATAAAAACACTGACATCATATACTAAAACAAACTTTCATTCAACAAAATAAGACTCAACACTGTATATAAAAAAGGTCAAACAAATACATGCACAGATGGAAAGAAAAAGCATAAGAACAGGAGATGTAGTATCATAAACCTACACAAAGTCCTATACTGATGGCATGAAGGGCCATAATTATTGTAAGTAAAATTCTCTGTGAAGGCACAGTACCACAGTCTGAAGCAACGTGGTTTGATAGTGGACCTTCCCAGTTCTGCCAAGAAAACAACTCATAAAAATTTGTTTGAAATTGTTCTTTGTTCCGAATGTTGTTGAGTCGTTTTAAGCCGAAGAATTCTCACGGGGCTCAGATAACGTCATAGTGTAAACTCCTTTGTCCATGTGGTTTTAGTTTAGTTGCATATCTTCTCTGTCATCTCTTTCTGTAGGAAAAGGAAACAAAGGACATGTTCAAGACATCAAACTCACTTGCTATTCAGCGATGAATAATTGCTACGAAGTGTATCTTTCAATATGAAGAACATTAAAACTGTTGTCTGTATAAGACCAACAACAAGAAGACTAGCAGGCGCTTTAGGTGGGGACAATAAAAGGGTCTGGTTACAAGATTTATCTCTTCTGTGGTGTGTTGACATAGAAGTCTCCTCCTTGTTTCACTTTGGAAGGGGAATTACACAACTTGGAAGATGATAACTGAAGCTTTTCACTGACCATCCTCAATCTGCTCATACGCGTTGGAGGTCCGTTTGCTTGAAAAAAACAACAAAAATACAAACTCAGCCTCATTACATGACTGCAAAAAATAAGTAAAAAACAAACATAAAATGACTCCATGCAGCTGGTCCAGAGTGCCAAATTGATTTGAAAAGACATTATTTTCTCCCTTTATGTGTGGTCAAGCTTGTGTACCGACTTCAGACAGGGTGCACGCTAACACGTTTAGCTTAGCTGCGACAGTGAAGATTTTTGGCCTAAGAAAGGGTGAAAATAACCTTTTCTCAAATCAACTTGGGCTCTCAGGGCTTCCAGAGACTTGGACTACGCTGACCGAGCTGAATGCAGCCATTATATGTTTTCTTTGGTTTTCCCCATCTACAGAACTTCCGTTGTTGAAGAGAATGTGGCAACACTGTTTTGCTGTGATGGTCTACAAATCTTTTGTGGACTGCACAACACCCAACTCTCCATCAGCATGGGGGTGATAAGATAAGGCCTGAATTTCCATTTTTGGAGAACAAGCCTCTTTCATGATGGAAAATCGAGATACACAAAAAAATGACATCTTCGAGAGAACACAGCTCTACTGTTTTATTGTGTGTCTTCTTCAGAGGGTTAGTGATCTGTGTAGCTTCGGTTTAGAGATTGCTGTCATTTTCTTTGCGCTACATGTGCACTAGCCGGGAAAACACACAGACGCGATGATACACTCACTGAGCATGCTGTGCAGCGAGGTCATAAATGGCAGCGCAGCTGATATTTTCTGCTCGACTGACAGGTATGAGAGTGATACTGACAACCCTCTCGCCTGCTCCCTTTCCTCACCCTCACACATCTGAGGTCACACTATTGTCTCACCAGGGGCTCCAGTTCAGAGTGATCGATAAGGTTGAACTCTGAGATGAAGAAGTAGTAGTGCTTGTAGCAGGTATTGATGTGGGCCTCGGCGCCCATGCTGCAGATGCTGTCGAAGTGATGGATGTAAACATGCACAAACACCCTGAAGAGACGGCTCAGGATCTTCTTGCACACCTGCTGGAAGTTCTTTGGGAAAGGTACACCTAGTGTGAAGAAAGGAGAAAGTGTTACAGCAGCCATTTCCTATGATTGGAACCATCATTTTGCACGTTTAATAAACTTTAAGCTACACTATTTCTCCTCAGCTGCATCAATCTCTGAGCACGGTGTCTTAATGAAATCTGATTTGCATTGGTAATATATTTCAGTGACAAGAAGTAACTCTGAGCACAGCCTCTTTTTCAGGTACTGGGTGGATTAAAGTGAACATAAAAGAGAAAAGATAAGAACTGCAACATAATGGTCCATTGTACCTTTATTCAGATTGTATAACAACACAATTTTCAGTCGCATGAGTGTTCAGTCAGTCCAAAAAATTGCCTCCAGGCTTTGTGCGAACTGACAAAAGCCTCTTGTAGCTGAAATACTCTCTTTTATGTATTCATTCTCGCCCAGGGGGGTATTTCTGTGGTTACATTTGGGAAGCTCAGCCTATTTTACGAGCTAGAAATTATGATTTAAAGAGGAAAAAGATTATCTACATATTTTGCGTTCAGGAGCAAAAATGGAGACACAAATGGGTCTACAAATTGCTGTGAGCCTCATCTTTTGTGAACTTTCTGCTGCAATTACCAAGGTGTGTAGAAGCTATCAGAAAAGTCTGAACACACAAAATGGCTGCGATGTCTTTGAGTGGTAATAACATGCACACAAAATTGACTGAAAGGCTGTTGTGTTTTTGAGGTTTTTATATCATTCTGTAGCTTCCCAGTATAGTGTTCAAGGAAGCTAAAAAAAGAAGGAAGGACATTACCCCAGTGAATCTTGCCTCGGTGCCAGACTGTGGTGACAGCTGTATTGAAGTCTAGGAGATGCATGGAGAAACACACTTCAAAGCGAACACGCTTCAGAGAGAAGGTTTACCACTGAATTTTTTTTTTTTTAGATGATCGACAGGGCTAATAATATCGTGTCCAAGTGGTGGCAGGCCCAAGCAAATATCACTGAGACTGAAATTACCCTGCGAACAGGATCCTTTCCCAAACGCAATCGAGGGACAAATAACGCGCTTGCAAAAACAAATCAGTTGTTAAGCTACTCTCTTAGTCAGGGAATATTGCGGAAATCTGTGAATGAACTCTTTACCAAACAATTTCTTAACCAATGTGTTCCTAACTGTGTCTAACACATATAAAAACATTTAGAAATCTTTGAGAGCCTTCTTAGCCTTGTTCATTTTAGGATCTTTGTTGCTTAACAAGCATGAAGGGAAGGAAGTCAGCTCATACTCTAAGTTTGTCCAGATTGTCAAATCCCGTTGGGTAAAGACAACTTGAGTGGGTTTAAGTAAATCCTCCCGTCATTGACCTTGTACCTTGAACTTCACCTCCATGGTTGATGTCACTGTTTGTCCTCCCAGCTTTTCGCTTCATCAAGGTTTTGCCAAGGTCTTTGTGGAGATGACCATGTTTCTTGACACCTTCCTCCATTTGCTGGTTGACATCAAGAAAAGTGGTTTAGAGTCTGGTCCCTGCACTTGTGGCCCGAATCAATATTTCTCATCCTCCCTCTGCTCAACACACTTCTGACTTGGCCACCTTCATCAGTGTTTGCTCAATATAGATGTCACACCAGCTGCCAGACCAATCATGGCAAGCGCAACGGACAACGTGGTTCCCGTGGGCAGTGAAACTTCTGAAGGTCTCTCTGCTGTCCAGCATCCTGGTAACAATGCAGGACAGGTGCCCGTTGTAGTCTGTAAACCATTCAGTTTTGATGACATCGACCATGTAGTGGTACTGCACCCAGAGTGCAGGTGTTCTTCCTCCCTCTGCAAGTCTTTCGAAAGTTTCTTCAAACTTCTCTTCAAAGGCTGCAACTATTGGAGCTGTGTGTCTGGCTCCCATCAAAGTGGGTGTTGGCCATATTTCCACCAAGTAGTGGTTTTGGTGCCAAACAAATGGTTGCAATTAATTCAGAATCATGGAAAAAACCTGGTTTGACCCCTCAGAAGCTACTTAAGACAAAGGCAAACATTTTCAATTTTTCACCGATAAGGTTGAAATTTTCCTCCAGGAGTTGAATTTAAATCTTTATATATGTGTTATTAGACACCTTTAGGAACACATTGGTGAATAAATTGCTTTTGTAGAGAATTCATTCACAGATTGGCCACATATCTGATAAAACTCCCAGACTATCTGTAGTACTCTCCATGCATCTCCCACTGACTTATAGTAAGACTCAGTGATGTTACGGCTCCTTCTTCCTTTTTAGGATATTGGTAGTGTTCCTTATGTATTCAAATATAACAACTGAAATGTATATGTTTTATAGTCAAAATGCTATTTTCCCAAGCCCTTCTGTGAACTTCAGTCAGGAAGCTACCAGAGCCAGTGTCAAAACTATCCTTGAAGGGGCACAGTATTAATGAGCACTTGAGCCCATCTGAGAGGCCTATGGGGGTATGCTAGACAAAAAAGGTTGGGAGCCTCCTGACTAGAACACATTGTTCCACTTACGATTACTCTGTTTCTCTGTCCTGTTCAGGGCCCTAGGGAATTATGTACACATTAGGCAAAAGTCAGGGAAACACCCTGGACAAATTGCCAATCTATCACGGGCTAACACATTGAACAAAACCACACCTATGGGAAATTCAGAGTTTCATTTCACTTTCTGACCTGCACGTCTATAGACTATAGAAGGAAACAGAAACATTATGCTAAATCTGCAGATCAGACCCCAGATCGGTTCAAGGGACTCACTAACACTATGCATGAAATCCTCATCTCTAATAGATTTGATTGTCAAATCCTATGCTGAGATAAAATAACACAACAGTCACCCGTTCAATCTCGTCTAAATGCCAACCTCATCGTTGAATTAACCTCTGCTTGAACTTCATCATCCCATTGGGGATGTTAATGAAGGGGAACAGCACTTCAGCATTGATGAGGCACAACATCAGTGCAGGCAACAATCAATCAACGTTTTAAGTTACACACTCAATAATAGTCTGCAGGCGCCTTCATTTGCAGATTCCTTACACACCTACTCTGGTGGGGAAGATGTCTTCATTATTAATGAGCGACTCGATCCAGTCCATCAGCAGGTTCATGTACTTGAGGGCAGGCAGCTTGGTGGGTTTCTTGTAGTCGTCACCGTCCTGCCACCTGTACTCGTACCTCAGCCCCCCGGACATGATGGGACATGAGCGTTCTGTGCAGAACTCACTCATCGTGCCATAGATCAAGTTGATCCTGTTAAAGAAATCCACTACATGAACAGCAATCCAGTCATTGATGTTCTCTCCCTCTGGCAGCTGGACCACTTTCCTCAGGTCCAAGCCGGACTTGAGCGAGGCCTGGGCCTTCTTGTAGAGTTCAAAACGCTGGGTGCCCGGCTCGAATCGCTTCCTGGGTCTGAATGTTTTATCTTTGCTAAACACTTGTCCAAGACACAACGCCATCGGCTCAGTCGTTTCCCCTGAGATAAGGGGAGAATAAGCCCTCCAGAATAATAGTTAGTTTTGAGTTGGATAAAGTGCAACCTTCCTGAGGGATGGCACCAGCTCGGAAAGCAGGTCAGAGAGGGTCAGCGTCTGTCATGTAAAGATTGCAGGGAGGTCTTGTTCTGCAGATGGCGGGAAGTTTCTGTGAAGCAGAAAAAGAGAAGTTGGAGGGATATTCCTTTCCTGTTAACCCACTGCGTTAGACCAGAATGACCAAAAATTGCACATGACCAAAAGATCAAAAGCAAAACTACAAAACCATATATATCATTGTCAGATATTCAGATGAAATAAAAAAACACAAAGTAAGCTGGAATGACAGAAAGATTCTCAGGTCAAACATTTTTAAGAGTGATAGATCGAAGCCATACTGCCCAGAAAACTACATGGCTCCCATAACTATTGACACCAGTGACCTCAACCCAAATGTCCCATTGTTGCACAATGTGACCAGATGATCGTATCACAAGACTTTCAGCAGTACCCACTGATAAAATTAGCAAAGCTTTCAGCCAGTTGTCAAATTCAGACCAGTAGCCGAGCATTGTTAAGAAAATAAAAAGCTTGCTGCAGCCTACAAAGAATTAGAAAATGTCCACCGTACAATACCAGCTCTGCTTGGATACAGCACTGTGACTCTCATTCAGAACATTTGGTATAAAAATAAACACTATGACAACTAAACTTGGTGTAAAAACACTGACCGTGGCAACTGATGTAAAACACAGACCGTCAGTTCCCTTTTCTGGGAAATGAGTCATGAGACACAGCCAATCATAGATGTGGACTCAAGTCACTGTTTAGATGATTTGCAACGCACTTGTACATTTATTTATCTGACAACTTTGTTAACTTGTTACTTTTACTTCCTAAATGTTAACACAAATATTTATGATTTCTTTTTCATTCTTTTTCATTTTCAAAACAGACTCATTACTCCAGTTTTAATGCATTTGAGAGCAGATTTACCAACCTAAAATGTCATCCTGGGGTTGAGACTCAACAATCAACCATCTTTCTGATGCAGTTACAAACAGCTTGGACAAATCCTGATTCCACCTTCAAGTTTAATAGTATTTTAGTTCAGTTAACTTTGCACAGAAAATGCCGGTAGAAATGTCCTTCATACAAATACTGCATACTTGTATCCGTGTAAAGAAAGTGTGCACCTCTGCAGGTTTGCCCAATAACATCATTGTGCTTGTCTTTTCTCTTTGTAAAGACTGGATACTGCAGAGTGACATAACTTCTTTAATTAAGGACTCGACTTGATGCAAGCTGGGATAAGTCCAAGAAAAGATGACTTGCTTAAGACTTACGACTCAAGTCACATGTCTGCAACCACGTGTTATTGAGAGATGTTTTTTTTTCCCCCCTGATTGCTTCTAACTATCTGGCAGACAAAACACACTGATGAAGAGCATGGCCTCCCCAAATGTTAATGCAGCGAGGTCATGAATTGTAATTATAGGAAAATGAGGTGGGCAGTTTATTAGAGGTAAAGTCCAGGTGTGTCACATAACTGATAGGGTTATGTGACGTACTCGCATTGTATCACACTCGTAAAACTCCCTGGTTGTGTGTTCCATTCATAACTGTAGCATAGATTATGTTGCTTCCAAAGATGTGACACTGCAGTTAGTCAAACTGGGGACTGTGGTTGCAATATGACACTATATCCGCATTTGCGTCCAATTTTAAACTGCCGGTCTGGATATTTCCTGTGGTCGTTTGACTCAAATTAGCAGAAGTTTCTGTGTCTGCATTATCATCCAGAAGGAGCACCGATTCAGGTGTTTGTTGTGAACTTTTGTTGATTTCCTCACATGTCTGTTAAGCTCATAGTTTTCGCTGTTCACTCTTGTGAATTTACAGCTAATTCAACAGCATTTGATATATGAGAAGGGTACTTTTTGTTTCCACCAGCTTTCACAGACTGCCTGATCTCATTTCAAAGCTCACCACTGGGGGACCATGAATACGTGGTCATGAGATAGCTCTAAATGTGTCCGTAACAAAGGGGCTTCTGAGGGAGGCTCGTATTGTCAGTGTTTGATTGAGCCCTGGATTCAGACAAAAATTAACCTTGGACACTCCTTTTTTTAAATGTTTTATACTGAAGACAATAATGGCTTGCAAATAAAGAAGTGACAGCATGTGATTTGATCACTTTACGTTTCGCTGCATGCCTCAACAGCCTTACGCTGAAGCATGTCTGATCACGCTCTGTCCTGCATACTTTCATAGTTGTTGTGGAATTTGCTCCTGACACTGAAGACCTACAAACGTCATGGACTGGACACACAGAAAAAAACAGAAAAAAGAAAGCACTGCAAATCGCAATACCCAGAAACAAAGGAAGACAAGTGAAGAGATTAGGGAATGGGGGAAAAAAAAAAGCTATCTGCACTGTACCTGGCTGAAACCCTGCAGCGGAGGGTCTGGAATGTGGTGGCAAGTCCTGGGAAGTTCAGGGAGGATTCAGGCACTGGACCCCTTTAACCTCAAACTCCCTGTGGAGGACAGATCCAGCTGTTCTGCCCCCTCTAGCTCCTCTGGATCCTCTCCTTCTCTGACAGCCACGGACAGACCGAGAGGCTCCAACTTCTCACAGCAGCACAGACAGCACAGAAAAAGGAGAAAAAGTTGTTTGGCTTCTCTTCCTGTGGATGATGTCACATCCTGACTTTGTCTCTGCTGTGCGTCTGTGCCTGTATGTGGGTGGGTGTGTGGAGGACCTATAAATTGAAAGAGTAGACGGGTTGGAAAAGGCCTTTCCAAACCCCCACTCAGCCCTCCCTCTTTTCCATTTCCCCCCCCCTCCCCTTGCTTCTTCTCATCCTGCAGGCAGAGCAGCCAGCCCCCTTGTCCCACCCAAAGCCCGGCCCTCTGGTAAAGGTCCTGAGAAAACAACCCCTCCTCTCAAGCCACATATATAGGACAGAAGGAGCAGAATGATCCCACAAATATTTCTGGATGCTTGGCAGTCCATGCCGCTCTTTTTTTGCGTGAAGTCTCAATAACATATCATTTAAATTCTTGGCCTTTTTGAGATATTGTCGTTGAACTCAGAGCATACCCTTAAATAGACAAAGTGCTCTTCGGATCATGAACAAACAAGGCACATTGGACTGAAGCTGTCTATTTCCTGGTGCCCTTGAGGAGTTGAGTATTCTCATGAGAGTTGCCCTGACTGTCCCCTTTGTGCCGAAGGTGAATGGGTGTCACTAAAACGACGAGGGTGTCTGTTACACTGCTGTGTAATGCCACCTAAACTGAAATGTAAAACTAGGATGACACAGGATGAGATAAAGTCTCATTTGTAAGAATGACAGCTAATTTTAAGATTTAGCGTTTATATATGCTGCGACAGGATAATCTAAATAATCTAATCATAATACATAAACATTCCCAATGTTTCCGATTTAACTGCAGCAATCAAGTATTGTTAATCAATCAAGCGACGAGATTCCCTTTCTGTTTGCCTCCTTCATGGAACATGTAGAAAAGTTACAAAGTGTTGTTTGACTTATTATGAAGAGCAAAATATGCGCAAGAAAGACTTTACCTGAGACTTTTTGTAGTTTACTAATTCTGTAATGTTCCCTTTTATTCAGGGGACAGGTGTTTTATATGTGCTGGTTGCATGGTTTAGCTCCGAGCTGTCCTGCTAGATTTCTGCTCCCCTTCGAGCCACTTCCTCAGGCAGGACTTGCAGCCTGGGCCCCTCAGCTCTGGAACCCCCTGCCTGAAGAGCTGAGGCTTCAGAATCAGTGACATTCTTTTTTTAAATCACTTGTCAAAACTAGATATTACTATTCCTCTTAGATGTGGACTCGAGTTTCGACTGTTTTGATGGTTTGAAACTTGATTTATCATATAAAGTTGACGCACACCAAGGACTTTAATGAGGTCCCGATCACTGACAGTAGACTAGACAAGATATGTCTTGATCTTGAAGAAGGCCTGAGAACCAGAACGTTATCTAATAAAAGAAAAGGGCACATGGAGCCAGAGTATGCAACACTTTTTTTCACTCTCTTGAAAATTCCTGACAGAAAATAAATGACTTGAGACTCAACTTGGAGTCGGAGGTTAAAAACCTCATGACTTGACTTGAATGTCTTGTCTGTGTTTTTTCTGTTTTCTGTCTTTCTTTCTGTTTAAAAGGGATGGGATTGATAAATAAGCTTCTATAAAGATATTTTTATAAAATTTGATTACATTTATTTCACTGATTATCAATAACTATAATACAAATTCCATTCATTGTAACTTGGCCAATAATATCATTACTAATATCAGATGGGCATTTCATTTGAATTTGTGTTGTTTCATTTGCATTTTCAGACATGACAAAACACTTTGGAACCTTGAATGTATACATCAATGTATACGTTGTTGAATGTCATATTACTAAATCTTTGCAATTCCATCTTTAAACTTTCCAGTGCTTACTGGAAACTTGAATTAAAAAAAAAAGCACATGAACAAAAGAAAGTAGTCCTGAGTTGCAGTGATCCTGCAAATCCACTTGGGGTCACCATGGCTGTAGCTATGAGTGCTGTGTTATTACTCTCTCTACAGTATATTCAAGGGCACCATTTATTTATTTGAATATTCCAAAATATATTTTCAATCGTCAAAATAATGTACACAATGAGACTCAATAATTTTGTTAAAATAAAATAAATACATTTGACTGTTATAGCATAATATGTTTGCATATTGCAGATTATATAAAGAAAGTAGCTTGATGGTAAGTGGAACTTTGCCAAACTAAATTTAAAAGGTACAAGAAACTGTTTCACAAAAAGGTTAGGGTGTCTATAATCTTTTACACAGAAACAATAACATGCAATCTGACCAAGAAGACCAAGAGTTCATGTAAAAATAATATCTGACTTACAGATACAATGATGTTCATGTTTTTAGAAAACTCCCAGCGGTGATCGGTGTCAGTTGATGTCGTCACTCAAAAATGTGACACAGGAGGAAGTGGAACCAGTCGGACATTTCTTCATCTTTGATCCTCCTCGTCAGCATTGTACTCCATCATTACTTACCTAAACAGGGTTGCCTGTCGCTTTCAGCTCTCAAACCAGCAGCACGGATACCACAGGAAGAGTCGAAACAGGAAGTGGTATACCAACCGTATAACGAACAATAACAAAGTTGCTACTATAAGTATCGAATTTAAATGACAGTCAAATTAGAAAAAACACATATTTTGTAGGCCTTATTATATTTTAAAGTCATAATAGGTTTTACCGGGATAGGAGACAGGGCTTCATAAAGTCGTGCCAATGGGCCAAAGTTCAGTTTGGCCTGCCAGATGTTTCTAACAAAACAATTGATACATTAATCAATAAAATACAATATATATCACTGTTCATGCTGTTTTTGCAAAATGCAAAAGGTGCTTTTGGCCGTGACCGTGGCTCACCATGAATGTCCAGTTTTCACCTCCAAGAAGGAAAAAGTTTCAGCACATATTTTGCTGTCGATTCAACTTTTGTCTGCGCTCCTATATGGAGAATTGATGTCTTTTCTGTGTCCACAACTGTCCTTCAACTCAACACAGATTATTGATGGTGTAGGAGGAGTTGTCCTTTCTGGTTTAGAAGTTCTCCATCAGGCCTCTGGCACCGCATCTGTCATGTGCTTACAGCTTTGTTGCAGGCTCTCTGCTGCAGGTGGGGGATTCCTTCGCACAACCAAGGATCCTTTTGTAAAAATGTGCACTAAATAAGCTGACACATACCTGAGCGGAGGTATGGTTTGTATAGTGTGTGTAACACACCTTACTGCTGCTGATTGACATGTGTCAGCAGACTCTTATGTTTAGTGAGCATGACATTCTGTCACTCATTCATCTGAAGCCTGAATGATGACAGTGTTTCTGGGAATGATGTCATACATACATTTGTATCAAACTGTCTGTCCTCTTTGCTCTGTTTACACCAAAGATCAAAATGGAAACCATGGACTTTTAGTGCCTGATTTAAAGGTGCACTACGCAACTTTTTTACAGGCTGGAAAAGACAGAGTTCTTGATAAAAGGTTTAACAGTTTGCATGAGCTGACATTAGTTTTAAAGCACTTTGAAGCTAGAAGTTTATGGTGGCATGGGAACAAATGAGTGAGTCCACTGTACTTGGAACTCTAAAAAAACTAAAAACTAAACTAACTAAAAAAACAACCTCTGACACGGAAAGTGCAATGGAACGGTCGTCAAAGTCACAAACACAGATGACATCACAGCACAACAGCGGCGTGCATAGTCAACAGTTACTTTTTACCTCTTCATCAATTTTTACGTCATGTAGTGCTTGTTTGTGAAATATGCAGTAAATACAATTTCACTTTCATTCAGTTGATCTGTACTATAGTTAGGAGCCGTCGTTTTCTTTTAAGCACCCTTAACTGTTAAATCAGCTGCCGTAGTTGCTTGTGAAGTCAGCAGACTTTCCATTCAAGCACTCGTTTGCAGCAAGCGTCCATGTTTTGCAGATGCAGACTCTGAAATTCTGACTTCCGACAAAAGGAAGACAACAGCTTGTATGAGCCAACATTAGTTTTAATTGGACTTTACAGCTAAATGTTTATAATCAAGGCAAAACTGGCCTGTGTTTTGAGCTATGGTGGCCTGAGAGTGACAAGATCTTAGAAGTCCTACAGTTTAAGAATATAGGACCATATATAATCAAAACTGGTGCTTTAAAAAAAAATCACATAGTGCACCTTTAATCCCTCTCACAAGGTAAACGGATCTAAAAGCCCACCAACATCCCTTTCCTGGAGAAGACATTAGTGTTTATTTGACCCTGACCCGGTCCAGAGATCACACAGGTCCACTCCCCTCAGAGGTAAACTCACTTTCTAAGTAACTGCCGAGTCTGCTGGAACAGAAGCCGCTCTGGACCTGTGGTGTTTGTCTTCTGATATTTGATACAGTCGGTCGATTACGTCCATATTAGGCGACCAGCAGCAGCTCACAGCAGCGCAGACATGACTCCACCTTTTTCCAGCTGCACCGCAGGGCTGGGTCAGGAGGAAGACTTTAAGCGGATATGAAGAGGAAGCTGAGCTCGACTTCAGACACGAGTTCGGCGACATTATCATCTCGCTTTTTGGACTGTCTCTGCAGGTTTGTCTCAACTCCTTATTTTGCACTTTACGACGCCGTGAATCACCCAAACGTCGGCTCAGTGAGGTTTGAGGTGATTTAAAGTGCGTTTTTTAAAAAATATATATTT
>OMLP01013821.1:14666-24666 GCA_900302685.1 Spondyliosoma cantharus
TTTTGTATTTGTGGGGGGGGTGATGGGCTCGTATGTGTGCGTAAAGTCGTGTTTAAGTGATGTTCATCATTTCGTTTGCCTTTAAAACTAGAATATCTTACTTTAAAAAAAAAAAAAAAAAACAGCATCTTTATGATATTGTAAATTCACCATGTTTAGTATTTTTAGTTGATTAAAATCAGACGCGCGTCACCTCTGACCTCACGCTGTCGTCTCCGGTTGAAAACGCGTGGCTGCAGGTTTAAGTTGAACAACGAGGAGCTCAGATATTTTGGGTTGTGTGTTGGCTCCCGTGGCCCTTCCGTGCTGCTGACAATGAGCTCAAAGACAACCGGACTTCCTCCCTCTCACTGGTCATTATGTAAACCTGCTCTTTGAAGGTAATGTTGACGGCCATCTGTTTGTTGGATGCAGCTTCTCAGAGAGCGCACAGATGTTGCTCATGCGTCTATAACATGTAGGCACTGGGTTATAGCAGTAGAGGGACACTAGACAAAGGTGATAACTGTTCACTGACTCACCCTGAGGTCTTTGCAGCTCAAGGTTGTGCATTTGTGCTTTATCACAGAGATGTTATCTTTTTGTTTGTGTGTTTGCAAACAGTACCTGTGGTTGTGTCAGCCTGTGTCTGTGTCTTGGCCTTGTCCTAACTTTTTTTAAAGGACAGCTTTGAGAGAGGACAAGAAACGAGATTAGAGAGGGGGGGGTGGCGTGCATAAATGGTCGGACTCGAACCCTAGGCCACTGCAGCCTCTGTTTGTGGGTCATGCGCTCTACCGACTGAGGTACTGTTGAACCCTGCTGTAGGTGTTCTCGAACTTCATCTAGTCACAAGTTACAATCAGTTAAGTAGATGATACTCACAAGGAGGTCATTGAAAGGGTCAGTGAGGTCACCGGGGCCACAAGGCTGGGGTGGGTACAGCATTATTGTTAATGGTGTGACACAGTTCTAAAATGGCAGGAGCTGCATTGTAAAATGTTGTAAATGTGTCACAACACGCCATCATAAATTGAGCAATGTGCTGCTACAGGGATGCCTCGGCCTCACGTTCTCCAGACGTAGAAGGAAAAAACGCTTGTTTGGTACAGACCCCAGCAAAAGTCGTATCACCATTTTAATTTATTTTGTCTGTGAAAACTGTAATTGTGACTCACATCGCACTCGTGAAATATGTCACACACTCTTTAAAAAAAAATTTTGGGAGACATTTCAGCCTCATTTGATAGAAAATGCAGACAGATAGTTAGGCTGCATGCAAATGTTCAAACGGGCGCATTCATGGGAAGTCCGTGAGTCTCGCAGCCGTCCAGACTCCCATTTCATCCTATCTGTAAGGTCATTAATGTTGATATCATTCATTGCAATACGGATGTGACAACAGTAGAACATTTACATTATTATAACGTAACTTGAATCGTGTAGGCTAGAAAATAATATTCAACTAGACGATAATACAGAAATGTTTGGAAGTGTAGACTACAGGGGTAATCAAAATAAAACATTTTCATTTGCAGATTTACATTTAAGAAGATTAATCAATTATCAGAATAGTTTGAGATACATTTACTTGTAATCATTATTTACTTGATTCATTATTCATTAAAAATGCGTTTTCCAAAATGCACTGGAAACTGTTATATATAGCGGACCCTTTTCTGAACTAAAACTAAATATGTTTCACCACACCAGAGCTTTTCTCTACATTGAATTCCTGTTTGTTCAGTGTCTTGTGCGAGCCGGCCCTCATTGATGCTGTCCTTGTCTCCTAAGGTACATTTGGATCACTAACTGTAGATATGTAAACACTGGCTGTAACCAACACCTGGGCGATAGAGACAAAGGGCCTCAAGGTCAACCGCCCAGGTGTATTTGTGATAGTAATGTAAACACTACAGCAGCATTGTGACTGTTAAGGCTCCAGCGTAGCATGTTGTTATCACTTCATCAGCTGCCAGTGTAAACACTCCCCTCTAAGGAGTTGCGTCTGAGGCGAGAGCAGGGCTGATAATCCGGTGGAAATGACATGGACCCATTTTTAAACCAGGCTTCTCCTCAAGACGTTTGCAGGCTGTGTCTGGTGTGTTTATGCAGCAGTTACACATAACACAGTTAAACAGTCTTCTGCTGTTGGTTACTGAGCAGCTGTAGTGACGTGCACTGGCTGGTCATGCACTGCATCAATAGTGTCATTGATAACTTTGACAGTTTACAGCCCTGACCTCAGTCTTCAGCAGTGTTCCCCCTGGGTGTATCACCTTTGTGTTGAAGTCAAGATGGCGACTGTGGCTGCATGATGACTCCCTCTGGCAAAATGTATAACTGTCGAGCTTTACTGCAGTTGACCCGGGAGCCTCGTTAGCTTCGTGCGGTCAGTAAGTCAGTTAAAAGTCTGTCTGCTCAATCAACCATGATTTTGATTTTTTTAAAGTGATCTCAGAAAATACTTTTGTGATCTCATTATTTGTGTAGGCTAATGCATCATGAATATTTCCCACATGTTAATGAATAGAAGCTGCTTTAAGTGACACCAATTAGTCTACACGTTATTTGCTCTAAAGGACAGGGAGGGGTTTACTATTGAAGCAATTTGAGTTTTTGACTCGAGCGCTCGTGTGCTGATATTTTTGAAATAGTTAAACTTGCAGGGACAACCATTTGTTGTTTGGTCGACATAAACCCTTAATTCAGTTTGTTTAGATGTGAAAATATCTGGTCTCTCCGAGCTTTCACCCCCCACCCCACCCCTTTCTCAATATTGTCACATCACAGGGTTATCTCTGCAGCACCACAGTGCTTTATAATGCATTATATTGCAGTTTTGTCAAACATTTGACCTTTAATCAAAAGAATTACAACTTCTGCAATTTGTAGGTTATACGTGAATACAGACTCAATCAGAGTTGGTGATTGTTTGAACAGTGGAAAGATGAACCAACATGGTTTTAGCGACTTTTATTTTCTTTCTGTTGAGTTTGAAAGAAGTGTGTTGTGCAATGATAAAATGACTGTTTCTGCAAATGGAGTCTGGCGGCTTTGGTGAGAGCAATGTAGCTGCTTTTTCTGGTTAAACAAAAAGGATCTGACACTTTACATCATTTTTGTCAAGCACTATGGAAACACTCAATACTCAACCAAAATTGTTGTCCCCATTAGATCCCTAAAACATAGAATATGGCCCCAGATGAAAAATAATGAACTTTCTAGAGCCTGACCGATGCTTGTTTTGTTTTGTTTTTTTAACCCATGTTGATGGAGAGTAAAACATTCTGATATTGATCTATCAGCTGATGTACACATATTTTTTGCAGTGATCCTTCAGATGTTGTGATACAACACTTGTTACAAAGTTACATAGCAGAAGCAGGATATATTACAGTTGAGCAATAAACTCTACTGTCTAAAATGACATTGGTGCGCTGAAACAGTAAACCTCACCCAACCCCCCACTTACATCCTTTTGGTTTCCATGTCTAGAGGAAGTAGTGTGACCATCGGTCGACAGTTCCTCTTGTTTAAAACAGAGACGCTGTGATGACAGTGATTCGGGTGTGGCCAAAGTTTCAACATGCTTGAACCCACGTGAATCCGGTGCAGCAGCAGTTCCTCACACAATAAGATTTCTCTCGCTGTGAATTTACCCTTTGATAGTGCCTTGTAGTGGCTGTGACAATTTAATGGAGTCCAAATAAGGGTTTGATTACACCAAATACAACTTACCCAGGGACAATCTCTGCATTGAGCTGAAGTGTGTATATTTCAGAACACAGATTTAATTTGATAATGAAACTGAGAAGTGAGACCACCAGTGACTTCTCACACGCTGTTAAAAATTGTGTTACTAAATGTTTAGTTGGAGGTTAAACATGCTTCACTGCTTTTTTGTTTTAATAGTTAATGAGTTACTCTACATTGTCTGTAGTGTGAATGTGAGCGTGAATGGTTGTTTGTCCCTATATGTCAGCACTGTAATGAACTGGCGACCCCCGTGACCCTGAAAAGGATAATCTGTTTCAGACAATGGAAAGATAGATGGATGCTTCACTCCAGTACTGGGGCATACATTACTTACAAACATACTAAATGGTTCCCACATTGTTTAACTTGTTCATTACAGTACAAGAATAAGAAGTATGATGAGTTCATGAAGCCAGTTTAAGTACTGGCCTCGTTATGTCCTGAATGTGATGACATATATTAATGTAATGTTAATATGTCATGATGACCCTCGGAGGTTACTGGTTGTATTTTGACCAGCATGCCTGAAAAAGTGGCTTCAACTTCAGGTTTGTTTTCACTTTCCAGTGACTGATTTGGTTTGGTTTTTCTGGCCTTTAATTACTTACTTTACTTACTTTCCTTGCTGTTGCTGTTTCGAGTTTTAATTTGAACAGATTTCACAGACAGTGAGGTACATTTCCTGATCACTTTTTGTTCAGCATCATCAGTTTTTTTTTGTTGGGAAAATTAGACCAAAGGTCAGATTGTTACAGTTAATAAAATCACAAAATGATTCAACCGTGGAGGAGTCATCGGCGCAAGTGGGTATTGTTTTCCCTCTCTGTGTGACACTTATGAAGTGGAAGTTCCTGTCACAGTAACACGTTCGGTATTCTTGACAGACAAAGTGCCATTCCAGTCATGGTTACGGCTTGCATAATCCCAACCTGTCTACCAGGACCTTTTTTTAACCCTCGGCCCATTGATCAAGTCTAAAGTTGTTTTGTTGATGAGTTTTGGCGTGCTCACTACTATTGGACACCTGCAAGATCACACCCTTGAGTGGGGATTGGGTTGGTACATTTTTACAGAAGCAAGGGAAATCCCCCTCACTGGCCACTAGGTGCAAGTAGGTAAAATTCTGCAAAGGTTCAGTTGGAAAATTACTCAACTGGCAGGACGCTTTGCATAAGGCTCCCGTCTGAACTTGCACGTTTTCGCACATTCTTTGCCATTGCCCCACATTGGCTCCTTAGAACTCTGACTGCAGCCGCAGCTTTAAAAAACAGGTAATTTGCCCCTAGGATAGCCAAAGGTATTTGGGATAAGAAACAAAAGCTGAACTCTACAATTACTACCCTGTCCCTTGGGAACACTGTCACAGTTTACAGAACGGGTTCCTGGTTCAACTTTGACCTACATTACTTTCCGTAGTAGTTCCCTAATCAATTATGCTGTGATCTTGTAAAGTTGTTGTAATAGTGGTGTAGCAGGGCTTCACACCAACTTTTCACACTGGTTGCCAAAGTTTTTGATTTAGGTGCACCAGCACATAATTCAGCTGCACCCAATATTACATTTGAATTTAATGTCTTAAAACATTATGATGATTGTTCACAGGAATACAGGTGCAAATACCTTTTTTTCGTCATTTACCACCAAAGAACTGACTGACCAAAGTAGTGTCTTCGTGTTCACGGATCTAAATTCGGTTCAGTATAATTTTTATCACACCTGATAGCTGATGGAACATGCTGACCAAAACCAAAGATTTAAGATAAATGAAAATGATCCTTTAACTTTGTGTAATGTCACTTTATCTGCAAAGCCTAAACTGACTAATGTCTAAGCTCTCTCAGTTAATCATCCGCAACATCATATCATACCTAACCAGTTGCAGCAGTGTCACTGATAACTCAGGTGGGCTCAATAATTTACACCTCAGTGCCGACGGAGACTGAAAGATGGCACCCTGCAAACTCACTTTCCCTCATGCTTTGTGCACCTGCAGTTACTTCAGCCTGAGCTCATTCATGAGGACACCATCCACTATTGTTGTCCGTGGAAAGTTCCAGAAATCTGAGTCGCTGGTGGGTCAGACCTGCAGCGGGGACAGGGAGGGAAGGGGGGAGTGGCGTGAATGAGACCAGTGTTGAACGACCTTGTCTAAATGCTTGCAGGTAGGGTTGAAACTGCTCCCCCGCCCGCTACCTGCACGCACAAATGTGCACACACACACACACACAGCCCTGCCCTAACCCAAACACAATGAAGGGAAAATGGTGTCAACATGTCAGCCTTGAGGCAAGTCCAGCGATATTCCTGCGCAGGGGGGTAACAGTAACTAAAACTTTTGATACGTTTGTATCCTAAAGGTTGTTTTCTTAAATGTGTAATAACATTAATGCATCGCGCTCAGTTTGTTTATCATTAGCCCGCTGGTATTTGTCTTTATCATGCGACAAATCTGCCATCATGGCTGGAATCCAATGGGCACACATTCACGTCTATGATCCAGAGAAGCATTTGTTTTGGATGAGCAGAGAATCAGAGAATTTTTGATTATGCAACTTGCACTGTCACCAACCAAGTTTGCTTGTTATTGTTATTTGTTTGTTGTAGAATTAGCAGTGAGGACGGTGCTTTTTTTTTTTCTTTATAAATTCAGTATCTTGTCAACTTTAACACACTTAAATGTTTGCATCTAATAAGCCAATATTTGAGCAAAATGTGTCTGGTTGGCTGTCGTCAAGACTTAAATCCAAGTAGATTCAATACTGGATTATTTATTTTTTTCGATTTCTACATATTTAACAGGCTTCACTCAAATAATGTTATCGAACAACTGTGATAGATTTGGAACAGTTTTCCTGAGGTGTGTTCAAGACTGAGACTGAGGATTTGGGAGTCCGGAGGATGTTTTATGTTTTTCAGAAAGAAAAATAATGCAAATTCACAACATTTTGGACCAGTATTATTTTAACTGTGTTCAAAAAGTTGGAAAAGCAGATAATAAAAAAACGCCAAAAAAGGTTTAATGATAAAATTAGCTAAATAAGTCCACAGAGGATGAAATACAATGAATGAGGACCAAGTAGTCCCTGTAGAAGATGTTTAGAGTGACAAGAGGACAGAACCAGTTTGGATGAGAGAGATTTGTAACCAGCTTGGAAGGAGAGCAGCTTGTGTTGGAATACACCTCATTTTTATCTCTGTTGTTGTCTTGAGAGAATACCTGGGCCCAAAGTAACTTTACCGTCCCCCGAGGGGCCAGGGAGCGTGCACTGACTAATGCCTTTGTTTTCTCTCATCCTGCTGGCTCGACTGGAATGCGCGTTTATTGTTTTTCCATCTCAGACTAGTATTCGTTAACCGATGTAATCGGTTTCAACTTGGCATTCACTCAATTTTCATATCGATCTTGCTACCATTCAGGACTCTCAGCTGATTTGTTTGTAAGCTGAAAGTACTGGAAGAGACTGAAATTAATATTTCCTGGTCTCTGTAAATTTCACCTGACAAAAAATAATAAAATCTTAACCCTCCAAAATATTACTACCCCTGACTGAGCCACTACCAACTTAGCCTCTGAAGGCTATACGATCTGACTTTTCAGAGCTTATCATCTTCTTGCTTATCATTGTACATGTTCCTCAAACTGCATTGCGTGACCTGAGATCTGTACAGTGACAAGGCCTTGCCAGTAAAGTCAGACTGACAGCAGTGTGCGATATGCTGGTGAAAATTTTCTCAGACTTATGCTAAATCTGCACACGTTCCTACATTTACAATGCCAATGGATGATCCATTCAAGTGAATGGATCATCCATTGGCATTTATACTGTTACCAGATTATCAATAGCCTACAAAGAATATCTTCAGCTCCAACCCAGTAGACTTTGATATGATGTCGCTCTCATGCATTTCAAGAATGAAGTTCTAGATGTGCCGTCAGTCTGTGTAATGAATTGATGTCTAGTCTAAAATCTGCATATTGAAGGTCAATAGTTATTAGTGGCAGGTTTCTTTTCCTTGGGCCAATGAGAGTTGTAGCCTACTGGGCAATAACACATTACTATTGATTCATTCTGCCCTGCCTCTACACAGAATGGACAAGTAAAGCATTTTTAGCTGCTTACACCGTTGTATGGGATGGAACGGTTCATGGTTCGGTTCGCTTGTCACGGTCACAGCATCTGTGTATTGTTTGGTTCAGAACACTCGGTGAAGTTTTTCATTTGGTGGAGGGTTGAGGTGTCGAGTGCAGCAGGTCAGCTGTGGAAATGGCAAGCGGCAAAGACAAAGGAGGCCCAGAGTGAGAGGATGTCCCAGCAGCATCATTTCAGTTTGCTGTGTGGGAGCATCTTGGATTAAGTGCCACCTGTAGATAGACATAGATAGATAGAGACTTTATTCATCCCAAAGGACATTTTGACATCCAGTAGCTTATACATAGACACGCATACACACATATTTCACCCACTTAAAAAAAAAAACCTATGACAATGGCAGTGAGAAAGTGGTGGAAAAAACTGTGACTGTGTGAAAGCACTGTGCAACATGTGTTGCTTATGCTAGCGGCAACACCTTCAATGTGTTGGCTCATCGACGGAGACATCACCCCAGTGTGTCAAGAAAGAGAGAGAGTTGTGTAGGAAAGATCAACTTCTACTCCCCGCAGCATTTAAAATGGCAACTGAAAAGTCGGAAGCCATAACGAAAGTACTGGGCCCGAACATACACAAAAGGTCCTATAGATGGCAGTAACAACAAAACCTTTTAATTAAGATTTTACAATGAATAATTGTTTTTATTCAATTGCAATTGCAAACCTTTTTTTGCCAAATACACAAAAAGCAGACTGAAGTCAGCAATGTCTCCCCTCCTGCTGTATCAAAATCTAGTTTTAACCCAAGACACAGCACAACAATGTGCCTAATGTCAAACTGCCCCATCCAGCTTTTGCATGAGTACATGACATGTCCTTGATAGTAACTGATTATTTTAAGTACTGTAAATGGTGGATTATTAGGCCATATATCATGATTCTGGAGTGTGATATGAACTGAACCTTGTATATCCGAACCGTTCCAGCCCTAAACCAACCCCACAGTGTCAGGAAGTGGAGAATGCACGAAGGGGTGGACCCAAATGCAGACGCGAGGGGCAAAAGTTTGAACAAAAAGCGAGCTTTATTCACAAAAAGCTGAATAAACACCGAGACAAAGTAACAGAAAAGACTAAACAAAGTACCAAACAAAATGGCAAAGTTCAAATCAAAAAGCGGCAACATGGATACAAAGCAGAGGAACAGAGACAGGGGTTACCACGACACAAGGCGAGGGAGCAAAGACAATAACCCAACAAGGAGTGCAGGGGAGAGACAGACTAAGTAGACAGACACTAATGACAAGACGAGGTACAGGTGAGGAGGGAGGAGGCCAGGTGAGGTAACGAGGGGGGAAAAGCACAGAGGAGAACACTGGCAGACAGAGGGAGACAAACATAGAGACACTGACAAGACACAAGAGGGCATGGAAATCAAAACTTAATATACAGAACATAAAACATAAAACAGGCATGACACACAGAGTTGTATGTATGTAATGGTCCAATCTTTTGGAGTTGTTTTTTCTCATCATAAAATATTCCTTTATCTTTGTTGTTACGCAATAACGGCATAATAAAATCATGATGTTGAGAAAACAAATAAAAATTGAGTTTGTCATCGTGGGATAACGGAGCAATAACTTGTTTGACCTATGACCGATAAGGGCATCCATCGTTTTTTCTATCTTGACCTTGAAACCACTGAATGTAGCGACATGTCCTCCACAAAGCGAAATGATTTATTTTAGAAAGTCGGAGCTTCCACTTTTTCCCCCACTCTGACGTAGACCCATGATGAGTTTAAGAAAATGTTTCTGTATCAATCATCGTTTGGCAGATGCATCAAACAGTCACAAGGGGGACTAAGTGAGTTAAGTCAGTCATTCAACATCTGCTTGAATGAATGACTTCTGAGACATCCACAATGTTGTAATGTTGTCTTAAAGAAGATCATTGACTGAACAAATGTATTGTATTTTAGTCTGTTTGGATTAATTGAGCATACTTATCGTTGGCTATGAGTTTTGGAGTTTATTGTGTTAAACACTGAACAAATAATACGATTTTATTAAGAAGTGTGACATGAGTGCTTCTGATTTGTTTTTGTTGGATGGGTTCAGACACACTCGTTTGAACAATGGCGCATTTCATGAGATAGCTGTGCCGGGTA
>OMLP01013823.1:5472-59448 GCA_900302685.1 Spondyliosoma cantharus
CCCCCCCCCAACGTCCCCACAGGACTGACAGAAAAGACTTTCTTTGTCAAGTGATCGTGGACATTTCCTGATGAGAAGTGGAGCAAGGTAGGGAGAAGAGAGAGGGATGGAGGGGAGGAAGAAGGGAGGGACAGGGTGAAAATGAAAATGGACTCCCCAGCTGTGTACACAAAGCCTGGTGGTGGGGAGTACAAACACTCTCCATGTTGGAAGAAAGGGGACCTGCAGGTAGTCACAGGGGAAACACTTATAAATCTTTATTTGTGTGTGTTATTCATGCCAAATATCCTTCAGAGAGAAACAGGATACGGGCTTGGTTTGTCAGATTAACTGCATAATTCATAAGGAAACACATTAGTGTCTACCAAAAATAAAGATGATACTAGGTAGGATATGAAAATTTGAAGTTTGAGCCAAAAGGATCAGTTCACACAAAAACTGAAAATTCAGTCATTATCTACTCAGCCTCATGTCCATGGAAATACGGAGCATCACAGCAAATCGAAAAAAACGAAAAAAAAAATGGCTCCATTCAGCTCGCCTGTCATAATCCACGTCCCCAGAAGCCAAGAGATCTCAAATTGATTTTTCAAATTGTTTTGGAAAGACATGATTCACACAGCAGTTGTCAGCACACTGACAAAATAAATCTCTAATTTCGAGACTAACATAATTTCCTCTGAGATATTCAGTAATTGTGATAAATGACCCGTAAATTGTTTTGATATTGGGTTTGGCCTGAAAAGTACAGAGTGTCCCTGGTGTAACCTTTGGTGCTTTTGTGCAATTGGTGTAATGGGGTCGATGATTCAGTGGATTTACTGTGTGATTCAGTGAGAAGACAGCTGATGAACTGTGATTATGAAGACAGTGAAAGGTAACCAGTTTGGGTTTAACTGGGTGTGATGGATGGAGTCATGGGAAGCCCCCTTCGTGTTGGTGTGTCTTGGGTGGGTGGGTGTGTGTAGCTTGTATGTGCGTGTGCCTGTGGCTTGCTGACTTAAGTTGAGGTTAGCACGAGGTACAGCTAGAGTTACTCATTCTCCTTAAATCAGAAAAGATTCCCACCATCTCTGTCATGAGTACCCTTGTAGAACAGCTGTGTGCATGTATGGAAACCTACATCCTTACCTTTGTGTTTTTTGTTTTTAGCCATGCTAGCAGTGTGTCAGCCTCAAATATCTCAACAGCTTTTGGATTGATTGTCAAGATTTTTGGTGCTTATATGAAGAAGCATGTAAACAAGTAGGGTTCAAACCAGGACGAGACTTGATTAACACAGGCAGGGTTGCAGGAAACACAATAACAGAAAACACAAGGAGCAAACACAGTGACACCAGGAACAAAACAGATGAAGTGACAAAGAAAGAGGAAAAAAGACAGACTTAGGGGCCGTCCACATGGAAACGCTCTTTTTTGTAAACGCACATGTTTTGCATTGTTTTGGCCGATCGTCCACATGGATCCTGTAAACGCAGTGCCTGTAAACTCACTTTTTTGAAACCTGGTCTCAGGGTTGAAACGTCCGAAAACGCAGCCCTCGGATTCTCATGTGGACAGCGAATCCGCATACTTTGCGTATCGATGACTCCATCGCCCCACCCCTCAGCCTCCAGCCTTCGACCTCTGAACCCCGCGACGTCTCATAACAACAACAACAACAACAATGACGGATAACGTGCTTGTTTCTTGCAACTTACTCACCTTGTAGTCGAGTGTGAGTCGCAGCAGCAGTTCGACCTCATTATCGGTCCACACAAACGATTCTCGTATCCTTGCACTAGCCATTTTCGTCTTCCTCTTCTTGTTGTTTTTGGTTTCTCCTTCTACTGTCTGTTTGTATACAGCGCGCAAGCTTTATGCGCATGCTCCGTCTCATCTTCTCCATTTTTGGTGAATTTCAAATGCCACCTATAGGCCTGTAATATGAACTACAGCGCTTTGAGTCATTGTCAATGGATCCGTTTGGACGCAAATTTTCTTGAAACGATGCCACGGAAGACAGAGGAAAAAAAGATTGTTTTGGTACGTGTGGACATGGTCTTAAATACACAGGGGCTATTGAACAAATGAAACACGGATATACACAGAAAAAGGACGGGGGAAAAAGACAAAGGCAGGAACTGGAAATGAGGATGAATTACACAAAATAAAATGACAGTCTAATCCGAAAACCAAACCTTGACATGCATAGGCTATTAACGCACAACACAAAGGCCTGAATGTAAACAAGGTTAGCAAGACTTTCTGAATATGCTGTGCTAATTCATTGCTCGAAATCAGCCACCCCAAAATGTACTGGGTTTTCTTCAATTGTAGCTCACAAATGCCTCTTACTCTTGTCCAGTGCATGTGTTAATGTATTTGTGTTAATGGAAATGTCCATATCATTTCAACTGCCTGTACACTAACAGGGATTGGTGCTGATGTGTGTTTGTGGAGCTTTGGCCCATTACAGTGGCTCTGCTCCAGTGCTGCTCAGTCCAGTCTGTCTCAGTGGACCTGTACAGCCTCTGTGGTCAGTCCCAGTCCAAGCCTGAGGAACGGTCCAGAGCAAATAAACTAAAATCGCAGAGGAGAGAATTTTGCCCCCCAGCAGCGGTGACGTCAAGCTCATTTTGAGGTGTTGGACGTGTAGGAAGTTATGCTATTTCTGCTCTATTGACTCTGGATAAGAATGGACAGAACGCGGCTGGACAGGATGGCTGCACCGGTTGTTGGTCGTTGGTGGATGGGTGGGACTCAGAAGCAGGCCAATGCCGCTCTGGGGAAAATGTTCCCAATGACAATTTAGTGTGAGGCAGCCAGTTCGGAGCCATGCTAAATCTGATTTACAGAAAGTCTGTGAATTATATACTAATTCAGCATGACATTGCCTCATAATGTAGACCCCATATGTGCGTTTTCCGTATGCAGAAACTTCTGGTGCAGGGCACACAATGAACCCCAAGAGGAGTAAATCTCAAGGAACTGGCTGAGTGGTATAAAATTCTATGTGTCTGAAATGTGTCTCACCGGGCGAACATGCGATAATGTGCCGTGTGTTTCATCCAGACACTGTGTGTGATTACATGCTGTGGATGAAATCATCATGTTCTGTATTAAGTGTAATTAGGATCGTCACTTTTCACAAGCTGTTTTTAGTGTCTGCCTTTCATGGGGGCACTAAAGTTTGATGATCCATCTCATAAACAAAAAGTCAAGGAAATGACTCACCAATGTCCAGGCCAAATTTTGTCGCTTTGGTTTTTTTCAAATCAATATTTGAGGAGCCTCACAGGACGGCACTCGAGGCTGTCTTTGATCTGGCCTGATGAAAAATGGCCCGAATTCACTCTCACTGCAGTTAAGAAAGAACTACAAAGACTTCCGCCTCGCTGAAGCAGTAACATGTCCCATGAGTGGTGGTTGATGATGGAGTCTGGAGCCCACTTGCCCGTCTGTGTTTTTGCCTGGCGGTGTCTGCATTCAATAGAGTCTGCATTATTGTTCCACCGCTGGACCTTATTGTGACGGGACATTTCCCAAAATAGACAAAAATAGCTGTATAAGTCAAGACAGATTTTTACGGCACAATGGGTGAGATGTAGAAACAAAGCAGGAATGACTTGATGCCACAAGATACGACATCATAGCTCAACAAGAATAGATTCACAAAGCTAGTTTGTTAAACAGAAGGGTCGACTGATGTGGTTCTTCAGGGTCGATACTGATTATTGACAATCAAGAAGATTGTTATTTTAGATTTGCAGTAAAAATGAAAATCGTTTTTTGTTCAAATTTAGAATAACCAGTGATGAAATGTAACTAATTGGAACTCTGGAACTATACTCAAGCACTATACTACACAATCTTCAGTGACCTGTACTCAGCGTTGTAAAACGTATCCAAATGTCATATTTGACTAATAGTAAGGATATCCTGTTGAAAGATTACTTACCTAAAAGTATCTCATCGCGAATGTACCAGAGTGTCAACAATAATTTTCTGGCAATAAATGTAGGTAAGCATCAAAAATAGATTATACATATATTTACATGTACTTATAAACTATGGGTCGAGCAATTATCATCCGATATTCAGCATTTTTCTGATTATCGGAATCAGTCTTTCTCTTTATCTAAATCTGATTGTAGAATATATTGTCATAAAAATGTGTTACTTCGGCTGTGATGCAGCAAGAAATCAGCAAAGTAACTAGAAACTAAAGTTAGCAAACAAATGTAGTGGAGTCAAAAGTACAAAATTTGACTTCAACATGTAGTGGAGTTGTGAAGTTCGAGTATGAAGTTGTAAAAATGGAAAATAATTTAAGTACAATAAGTACATATATCTCCAAACTGTACTTAACTACAGTATTTGAGTAGGTGTACTTAGTTACTTTCCATCACTGCTTTTACTTTAGTTGAGTATTTTTCCATTTTCTGCTTTACACTTCCACTCGTTGACATTTTGGTCTCAATTATTTTACTTTTTTCTCCACTACATTTATATATTAACCTTAGTTGAACTGCACCTTTATTTATTAACATGATCAATACTTTATTATTATTTGACATTTTTTGAATTATTTTATTGGCAAAAAAATTATCTGACAAAAACAGACAGATTCCATTAATCGTAATACTGCATTGGATCCGATAATCAGCCAGACTAATAATATGATCCGTCATTAAACATGCCTGCTGATAGCTATTTTTAATAGATTTTCCATGTAGTCATGTCTGTTCTGTACAGTGTAGTTCCCCTCACACACACACAGCAGTTACCTCGAGGCTTTCCGATCTTTGTAGATTGCAGACGTCTTATCGCTCCTTTTGCCATTCTCCCACACTTGTTATCCCGTGTGTGTATGTTTGTGTGTGCGTTTGTTGACTTAAACGCTTCGTCAAATTTGGCTAACTGCTTTAGGTGTGGAAGAAATGAAAGGAGCGGAGTCATTGAGGAATGATTAGGGCTAAAGGAAAAGAGTGTTTCCAAGCTTGTTTATGGCGGCGCTGATAAGGCTAACAGAGACCGCTACGGTTGGCTGTAATGAGGTCAAACACACACACACACACACACACACACACACACACACAAACAAACAAACCCACACGTTTGAATCATTTATTTATATCCACATCAGCAAAAGGACACACAGACACAAGCAATCCGATGCAATCAGAAATTCCACTAGACCTGCCAGACAGTTGCTCAGGCTGCACACAAACAAACGTGCACACACCAACCAAATCTTAACACACATACAAGCACACATACACGCACAGGATAATTAGAACATTTCTCCATTTCTCAACAGGTGAGTAACAGCATGACGTTTAGGCTCAGAGCAAATCTGCCAGCTGTATAAAGTCTAGAGAGGACATCCGCTTTGAAAACACATGCATGCTTACACACACACACACACACACGCGCACACACACACACACACACACACACACACACACACACACACACACACACACACATAATTATGCACACCCAGAGGCAAGTGTGTATGTTTATATTTCTTCCCTTTATTCGTTTGACTCGTTGACCTCTTGTCGTAGCAAAGTAAGTAAAAATGATGATTGCTTCATTTCCATGTGATCTACTCATATTTCAGGCATCTTATCTCCCCCAGACCTCCCCTCCAGGGAGTTTTATAAATACTTCAGTGTTATTAATGAATCTGAAATAGGATTTTTCCCCCCCTCTTCTCTTGAACCATTTCTCTTCTCCTTCTAGCACTCAGGTCAGTGCCCCATCCCATCATCTGCCCAATCCCACAGCTGGACAGAGCTGATGGGAAAATGGTTTCCCAGAAGGCTTTGAGTTCCAGGCAGCATCAAATAGTTTCTCACCTCTGCCTTTTGCTGTATTTCATCTTCCTTTAATCCAACTTTCAGCAGAGCAGAGAGTAATAGCCTTTGATGAGTGATCACGTGTTTTTTTTTTTTTTTTTTTTTTTTTTTTGGCAACAGCAGATTCTAATGTGACTGGCTTCACTACAAGAACATCATCATATGTGAACGGACAGATGCTTTGCCCGATGTGAATGTTTGGTTTATCTATCTGGACTGATTTAGGTGAAAGGTTACAAGTGCACAGTGGACTTTGTTACCGCTGGCAGGGGTTTCTGGAAAAGTTTTGTTCTGGTGTTAAAAAACAAAAGCATCATAAACTTATATGAATGGAAAGACTTGATCAACTCTTACACAAAGTGGACATGTTCTCATTATGGGAGGATCTTAATTCATCGTGACGGATGTTGGTTATGAGCACAGAGGTTATGAATGAAACCGGAGAAGTCTGGATGAGAAACAGAGGTTGCTCACAGTGGATTTAAGAGTGGATAGAGGATAGAAGAGAGGATCTAGTGAATGTTTTTGATCTATTGAGCAATTTGAACACTAATTAGACTAAATTACTTCCGAATGTTGTCAGCTGGACCCAGTCAGGATGTTGGATGGCCCCCTTGTCCTAACCTGCCCGCCCCTGCTTGCACGTGTCCTCTAAATTTACATGCATAACGTACAGATGTGCATACCATGCGCACATTTGGGAACATATGGAGTACACACGTTGATTGGGACATTGTGAGACAGGCAGCTTTTCTTCACTCTCTGTTATTTTGTGCTTTTTAAGAAAGCAGTGATTGCTGCTCCAGTCTTTTGTTTGGCTCGACGCTGCGGCTCAGACAGATGCTGTGTTTTCCTCCAGGCATGTGTATTTACATAGACAAGCGTGTGCATGTGCGTGTAAAACAGAGTGAAGTGTTTGAGAAAGCCTGTGTATGCATATATATTTAATGTAGCGCACATGTATACAGTGCTGAACTTGGCTGATGTGTGCAACTGTCTTAAAGATCAGAGTTTGGGAGAGTCCTGTCTCAAAGAGGGGATGCTGCTGCTGAAGGGTTGGAAGCGTCATCAATTTGTTGTCCTCTGCATTTCCTCCTTATTTCTTTCTTCTTTACTCTCCATTTGAATGTTTTTTTTTTTGTTTTTTTTTTTTACTTCAGTTACCTCTGCCAAGGCGGTTATGCTTTCAATCGTGTCTGTTTGTTGGTAGGTTGGTTAGTCGTTGAAGAGACTTCTACGAAACTTGCCTCTCTAAAAAATTGTCTGGGTTTTTTAAAGAGAGATTTGCTGAAAATAAGAAAGATATCAAATAATGACAGCTTTCTCCCTTAAGATGGTATTAAATGTTAATATGTGGCATAGTATGGGTACACACCAACAAATGCATGTGGTGTAAAGGTCGCCACTTCAGTGTACCAACCAGGCCACATGAAGAATGAGGAAGAGCAGAAGACAGACAGACAGGAAGGACCTAAAGTGGGCAGAGAGAAATAAAGACAGATGGGTGAGAGGGAGAGCTGGCATGAGCCCCAATCTGCACTCTGCATGCTCAGTTTGACCTACTTTATTTTCCCCCCTCTCTTTCTCATTTTTCTTTCTTTCTGCGTCTCCTGCTCTTTGCCCCATTCTCCGTAATCCCCTTTCATGTAACACAAGGAACCAATAATTCTGAAGAGGGACTCCCACCAGACACCAGCACTGATTCCTATCTTTCCATCTCGTTCTGTCCTTCAGCGTGCCGCTCTCTTTCTCCACATCTTGCTGTCACAGCCTTGGCTAGCCAACCATGAAGTTTTTTCTTTCATCTCCACTGCGACAATCTAACAATCAACTGTTTTAATGAAGGCTATATTAAGTTTGGCGCCACTGCAGAGAACTTAATAAGGGTTTCTCCCACAAGGGAAGCCATCATTAGGGTGTATGTGATTGAAAAGACGAACACCGTATTGCTGAAATTGTTTCAGCATGAGGTCCTTGTGCATGATTTCTGAAGTGCATTTAACAGGATTATGCCATGGTTTCACTAGCAGACAACAGTGTAACAAGGAGGCAAGGTGACAGGGACATTCTGTTCTCATAATGTGTGGATTTACTTACACCTAACTTTACCGTTGTTATCCCTTTCCAAAAAAGTAGGATGGGCAATTTTAACACATCTGTTTAACTGTCATGAGAAATTTGTGCTACTTTTGTGCTATTGGCAACAGATGTTTAGTGACGGCTTTGTGGCACAAAAGCGCATTGTCCCAAATATGCGCTAAAATACCACATTCATTTTCAGAATGAATGAATGATCGCTGATTGCTACAGATGACCACACTGCTATTAGCTGGTTGTACTGTCATATCGATGGAAACAGAGACCACCGCTGTTCAGCCCACCACCCACTCCAAGTTATAGTACAAGAATGTGCTGTAGTTTGTCAATCCAACGGGTTAACTTATTATCACAGAGACTAAATACATAGCAGTCATTCCAGGCCTAATGCTAAGCTCCTGCTGAAACAGTGCGGATGTGTTTTGCAGTTCAATCTGAGCTGGTTTAAGAAGAAAATGCCTGAATCACGTGTCCTGATGTGATCCATGATGCTGCTACCAGCAGTCATACGGTTCTGGTAAAAACATGCTACTTGAAAATGCTCCTCTTTGTAAGCTGATTGTTGATCCAAAGACTAAACACATGAAGCAATTAAACTGTAAAGAAGTGTTTACAGGTCGAGTGAGTCATCTCTCTAAGCATGTGCCAACTTTTTTCCACTTCCAGTGAAATTCAGAAAAAATTAGAGGAAAGAGCGCTGACTTAGTTGAATAGATATTCCTGGAAATATGCCCCCTCAATTCCTATGAAATTCCTCATCTTTGCCCCTAATCTGGTTTCATTTAATGCTGCGCCAGATGTGTTCCAGGGAAATGAATCACTGTTTTATTGTTGAGTCAATCGCATTTCAATCAGTCGCTAACTAACGATGGGTTCGTGCCTCTTTCCCTCCGCAGACTACAGGACTGGGCCATGTTTCACCCAGGTGAACAACCAGATGTGTCAAGGCCAGCTCAGTGGAATCGTCTGCACCAAAACCCTCTGCTGCGCTACCATTGGTCGAGCGTGGGGCCACCCCTGTGAGCAGTGCCCCGCCCAGCCACACCCCTGCAGGAGAGGCTTCATCCCCAACATTCGCACTGGAGCCTGTCAAGGTCAGATTGGAGCAAATAGAAAACCTTTACACATCTTTTTTTACGTCTTCTCAACACACTCGAAAGCACACACATGATCGCCACAGTAAACATCGTAGCCATTACTTTATCCATCATCATCTCAGCTGCAATTCCTGCTCACAACATCCTCGAGCCAGTGTTTAACAACACTGAGGATGTTTACATGTACACAGTTGGCTTCATACCAGCTTGTGTTTTCCTATTAAGGTCTTATAATGCAGAAGCAGCGTGAATGCATCTGCTTATCCCTGCAAAAACTCTAAACAGTGAACACCTTAAGGTGTTTTTTATTCATGTGTCAGTGTTTCTGTGATTATGAGCAGGTCGTAGCTGTCGCATCACTCTTTCTTTAAGTCAAAATGTGAGTTTATCTTTACATGGCTTAAACTGGTAAGAGCTAACACACCGCATATCCTGTCAATAGAACAAAACACTTAACCGTTCTTTACAGGCACATTATAGACATAACAGAATCAAGCAGCTCTGACTACACAGGTCCAACATAGTGTTATATGGAGATTATAAAAGAAAAAAATGAGGAAAATATGAACTCGGATTGACCTTCTTTCATCAACATTCCTGCTGCTTGTGCCCCAGAACCCCCTCACACTCTCGCTGCATGCCTCTCTAATAACCTATGGACCTAACCAGACTAAGCAATAAGACTGCATCAATAAATGACACATGTGGAGGTCGCGTCCCTTGTTATATGAGCCTAGTAAGGTTAGTTTTTGACTCACATGGAGACACCCAGTACCACCCCTCACAGATTGTGGTGGCTGATGTCTCGTTGAAGCCGTCATAGAGGGAGAATGTTGCATGATCCTCACTCCACTAGATGTCAGAGCTAAGGACATTAGGTTCATGTATTCATGCAGAGAACTTGGGAATTATAGCAAACTATCGATCCAGCGATATATATAGTATTGTGTTGCCTCCTCTGCCAAAACTCACTATGGATACCCTCACACCAAATTAGATATTAGATTATAGATTTTAATAAAACATGCCAGTGCTTTGATCTGACTCCCCTGACAGTTTGACTGACCAGACTCATAACTTGATAACTCCTTGTGGTGATCATCTTGCAATGTATCTAGCAGAGGTTCCAAAAAGTACACACATTCTTTACTCAAGTAGAGGTCCAAATACTAAATCAATACTTCAGCTTCAGGTTCAGCTTCTTTACTTAAGTAAAAGTAAGAAAACACAGGCTCTGAAATGTATAAAACCCAGTATAAAAGTAAAAAGTGTACCTCTGAAGCACATTTCTTCCAGCCATTTCTGTGCAAAACTAACTGAACCTCACGTCATATTAATATCATTCAAAGACTGTTACACTTAATTGTAGAATTGGTAGGTTCCATCTGAGCTGTTTGCAAACACACTGGAAAGATATTTAATTGTAAGTCTCTATCCCAGGACATCAAATACCAACATTTTGGGTTGGCAAAGCAGCTAAAGTAAAGTAACAAGCCTGTTACTGCAAGGAGTAGAAGATGTTTTTGTACAGATACCTAAAAAATCTACTTAAGTACAGCAACAAAGTATTTACTTACTTCCCACCACGGGGATCAAGTATCACAGAATTGCACAATAGTGATACTATCGTTATCGTCGGCTATCTTTCGTGACTTACTTGATGTTCACACCCTTGTTGTTCACGTTTACAATAGAAAGTCACACATGGTGGGCTTATTAGAACGAATTGTCCGGTATCCAAATCTCTGCCCACATCTCCCAATCATCCAGCAAATCAAATAATGATGAAGTGAAACAAGATGGCCTGTTTATCAAGCTTGTATTTCGAGACATCTGTCTCTGTTTTTGTGCAGACACAAAGTGTAAACGCGCCTGCACAAAACCTGCCTGTGCAGAACTGGGTGGAGTGGCCCAGTTGTGTTTATGCAGATCGCTTTGAGTCCTTATATTACCATGAACTGAGCAAGCAAGCCAGTAATTATCATGGCTTTAGTTACAACTAAGGTGAAGAGACAGACCTGTCCAAAGCCACTTTAACCTTTTCATCAACTGCTCCTGGAGTCTTATACTGTATGTTTATATTCTTGGAACGTATGCAGGTACGTGGGTTAGGCACACAAAATGTTTCAATTTGATTGACATGATCTCTTCAGCATGTAAAGTGCTCTCTCAAATGTTATTACCTCTTGTTATGGGAAGCTTTTTAATTCAACATTTATATATTCTATTAACAACTTCATGAATGCAGGGCCATGAAGGAAGCATTTAAAGCGAAACTCTCGCCAAAATGCAACCTAGGGTCTTTTTGTGAATGTACCAGAGTCAAATGTTCATTTAAAAGCATAATTACGACGGAAGCACCACTTTTAAGATTGGCCGCATTTTTGTTTTCGGGTCAAAATCATTTTCAGTGGGAGTGCTAGGGGCAAATTCTATGTTAGCATCAAATTTTTCTATTTTTAAAACACTAAGAAGGCTTGACACAACATCAAACTTTGCTCGTAGTATCACCAGGGTCTCTACACATGAACTTGAGCATTGAGAACATTGTTTGTGTACACAGAGTTTACTAAAAAGAAAGTTGATGATTCGTTGTTTTGTCGTTAGCAAAAAACAATATTGACCTTGAAGTTGAAAAAGGAGCCTCATATGAGAAACAATACTAAAATCAAAAGCCGTAAAAGTCACGTGCAATCTCACGTGGATAGTTGTTGCCGGAAGACAGTAGCGTTCCACCTTAACTGTCCTCCAAGTTACGTTGCATTCGGAGATCGATACCTCTCGACTGGCAGGGCGGCGGCGAGTGGAACAAGCAGCTGCTAACATGAGTTGGTCAAAAACTTTCTGCATTTTGGCGAAAGTTTCGCTTTAAGTAGAATAGCAAGAGGCCGGAAAATATATTGTGTGTACCAACAATTAATGATGTACATATGCCTGGCAAATAGAAAGGTACAAAACACAGGCTTCCATAAGATATAGTAGTACCATAATCCACTCCACTAATAATATAATAGGTAATACATCTGGGACGAGTAACTGGTTTGTATTTAGCTCCACGACTTCCTTTCCTTTCGATGTGGCTGCCAGGCTGCTCATATGTTCAAGATATGCCAGTGTGAGATGATCACTCATCTCTCTGTGGCACACATACCTCCTCTTTTACCCTCCTTATTTCCACTCTTTTTTTCACGCTCACACACACACACACACACACCAAAGACACCCAATCACCAGTGAGCCTAGAGCTATGTCTTGCTGGCAGCTGTACAAAGGGCACCTGACCATGAATCCAAATGTAAGCATTGAGGTCAAGGCTCCACATCAGGATGTCTTTCTTTCTTTCTTTCTTTCTTTCTTTCTTTCTTTCTTTCTTTCTTCAACGATTTCCTCAACAATAGACAGTATGTTCTGCATTTGAAGCAGAAATTGAAAGTATTCAGATCATTAGAAACAGACTCTGAGATAAATATAAACCTACTGTGTGTGCGTGTGTGTGTGTGTGTGCGCGCACGTGCGTATGTGTGTGTGTGTCTGTATTGCAGGGTATCCACTGTTTCTTACAGGAATCCACCCACTGACTTATCTTAAATACTGGTAAAAGTGACTCACAGTGAATGCTGGGAAAAACGTACATTTAAGAAGCCGTTTCCTGTTAAACAAGAGCTAACAAGAGCCAGTGCATCTTCCTGGGAGTGGTCTCAGGCATAACAGCCAGCACCATTTTGTACCTGTAGAATAGAATAATAAAGAAAAGTGTTCTATCTACAGAAAGTGTACTAGAAACATGCTGTAAAATATCTTTTTGAACTTTGTTTTAGTTTATCTTTGTAGTTTTTGGTGTGGTAATCTGTCTCTTCTCATCCATTTGTGTCTTTCCTTCCTTCTCTTAGATGTGGATGAGTGCCAGGCAGTGCCAGGTCTTTGTGCTGGAGGTAACTGCATTAACACTGTTGGATCCTACGAGTGTAAATGTCCCGCTGGCCACCGTCAGAGTGAAACTACCCACAAATGTGAAGGTGAGTCTGAAAGATGGTTAAACAATTAAGAAAGATCCCTTCTTAACCCTGATCAATAATCAAACCACAGGGACTAGCGGCCATCTGTGATGTGCAGTTATTATTTTTGTTAAATGACCAGATGATGTATGACAGTGCAGACATTTCAAACACACTTCTTACAAGAAAGAGACATGAGGGCGTTGACGTAGCACAAAGGAAGCAAAGAAAAGGATTCAAATCCATCTGATACGACTCAGGCAGATATGTGCATGGAGAAGTTAATGTTTTGAATTTGTATTCACGTTAATTTTGGAAGTCATAGCGACAAGCAAACAAATGAAATGTGTGTTTGAACATTGATGCAAACATTTGGGATAATGTGGGTCCACAACTCAACAAAAAATGTAACAAAGTTCCAGTTGTCTTCAGACATTTTAATGCAGAAATGTGATATCTTTAAACTGAGATAAGCAGATTTTTAAAAGAATTATAAAATCCAGCTCCCTCTGAGGATATACAAGGCTCATTCTGAGGCAATGAAAAAAATAAGATCTTAGTTTCAGGTGATTACACACTAATAAAAACTTAATAATGAATATTATATTCAATTTCTGCCCCTAAATCCCCGTAAATCCTGCACACTGGACCTTTAACAACGAGACAGTCATGGACGGTTCACTTTACGATATCTCTGGGTGTGCTGGGATCAGTTGATAAACCTCTACGGGGCGTTTAAAAAGTGACGACATGTTCCGAGTTAAATAAGTCTGGACTTGTGCACGTCAACACGTGCACGCAGAACAGATTCACATTACAATGTGTTGATTGGATGGAATTTAAACAATGCCCAGGCTAAACAGTCTGATAGTTAGCCAGGCAGGGGTTGTGTCTCTTGGACTGAGGCCGATGTGTTCTTAGTCTTTAGGGAGGCTTAACAGAAAGCTCTTAAACTGTTCCAGCCAGATGATATCTATTCTACTGAACAGGACCAAGGCCTCAAGCTGTGATAGAGTGTATCAGTGCGTGAATTATCTAAATTCTCCTTTTATTAACTTGTAGCATGAGCTGCACCTGGAAGAAAACAACTCTTCTTCACTGCCAAAGGACACAAAATAAATAGCGTCCCCACCTTCTGATTCATGAGAAGCAATAAGCATGGCACTCACAAAAAGTGATTTATGTCACAGTGGATGAAGGAGGAAACAGGGAGGATGACTTCACTTAATTCACCAAAGTCCTTGTTGAAGTTGCGGTTTTGGGTGAATGTAAGAAGAGACTGAGCGCTTCCAGAGGGATGCTGAGCTCTGCTCACCAGAGATTTTGGGTGTGGATGTTACATTCCAGCTGGTACCAAACAGCACTTCGAGCATTGAGGAGTGATACTACACACAGACTCAAGGACACTTCTGTAACCTTTCTACCCTCTCCCTGGTCTCCAAATTTTTCTCATTACATTACTTCGCAATATTGGAAAGAAAAGTGGCTACCGGTGTTAATGTGGTGCTTGACAAGAGAGAGAGAGAGAGAGAGAGAGAGAGAGAGAGAGAGAGAGAGTAATAAAACAGTTGGTTCTCAGAGATGCTGATGGGACTGTGCATCCATCTTTGATACTTTTATGGCTCCAACTGAATTGCCTTGATATCATCGAGCATTGATAATAGTCTTGTCATTCGATGCTAAATTTTGATACTGAGGAGTTAATCTTATCAGCGTCAGTGAGCCAATAAGCATGCAGCAGGCTTGTTGTGTCAAGATCTTACAGACCTTTTGATTGGTCATCTCAAGCATGTAGGAAAAACATTAGGTTATGCTAAACGACTTTTATTGTGTAATGTAATCTGTCGTTACAATACATTTCATAAAATTGGCTTCGAACCAAACCCCTGGATTCTGATGTTATGCTAACACTACGAACAAGTAGAGCGTGGCGAGCTATATTGTCACCAAGTCACCATCAAAAGTTAAAGGCAGCTCATGTCGCACGGTCATGTAGCATCAAGTTCTGGGCGTCAGTGTCAAAAATTGTCCACACATGGCCTGAGATTGTATCAGTCCCAGTGAAGTGAAACAGAATTGGAAAACCACTTTTAAATTACTTTATTCAGCGAATGAAGTTCAAAAGTTCAGTCATTGTTTCTGTTTAGCAGTTGAAGAAAAAGGACTGAACTGAACTGTTATCATGTGATTTCCTCATTTGACCCACGCAGACTGAGGAGAGAAATAGCTCAGTGTTTGTAAAGCGCGTAAAGACAATAGAACCATTGTGAACGTATCGTAAGTCTTGGATCTGACCAGGTCTTCTGGGGAAAGTCTTTTGTTTTTATATTTAGCGCACAAACAGCCTCACTGAGAGCTTTCAGGGCGAAATTAGCGAGGTTTTGGAGCAGTTAACATGACCCGCAGTTAAGATGTCACGGGTGTCTGATCGTTTTGGGCACAACAAGGCACCTGGTTTTACGGCTTGCTCTTGGTTCAGACTGTGCTTAACGGTCTCCCCCTCCTCTTCCTCTTTCTGCCTTTTCTGCCTCTCCCTCCATTTTCCTTCCATAAATACAGTCTTTTGGCATGAAACCAGCTGTTAGTGCTGAACAAAGAAACACTTACGGCATCTTGGAGACTTTCTCATTACGCAGACGGACCTCCTCGCTGCTTTGACACTCGCGGATTCTCACACACTCGCTCCATACAAATACACACACACACACACACACACACACACACACACACACACACAGAGACAATTTCACACATTAGAGCTTAGATTAGATCAAGCAGTAGAATCTGGCAAACATCCATACGTGACCTAAAGTTGGTGAGAGTTAAAGATACATACACACAGTTACACACTGGTGGATTTGATGCCACAGGTGTTGATATTTACTCAGGTGAGTAACCCTAACTCTAGCCCCCCCCCCAACACACACACACACACACACACACACACACACACACACACAGCCGGTCCCACAGCGCCCCGTCTGTGTGGAGCGTAATGTCTGGCGTGCTGTTGCTGCTGCTGACACAAAGTTTATTCGGCTGGGTTTTTACAGCCTCACCTAGGCCTTCTGCCACCGCTGTCAGACAGGAGTCAGCAGGGGAAGAACGGCCTCTTTGCTTCCCACGGCAGGCGTTACTACGCACATCCACAGTGTCTGAGACACACACACATGCACACAGGAAGACACACACACACACACAGATTTGAGTTACACGCTCTTTACTCTTAGAAAGGCAAACACTGACACACCCTTCACTTTTCCAACTGAGCACACACATACATTACGGCACGCACCGCTTCTGCGCTAATGCTGTAATTATGCCCCGCAGTGGTGCAGTAATTACGTATGCGTATAAATAAGCGTGACACATCATAAAAAACCCAATACCTTCTGGAACTTCACTTTGGGTTCCCGCCGTCTTGGAGCAATGAGGCCCCCCTCTCACTGAATAATACAGCTTAATGCTATCATAAATTGCACTACACCAGGGTGGGCTCTGCCAAGTCCAGGTAATGTCAGACACACACACATTTTACGAATTTCTGAGGCGAAGCATTTAAATAAGGTCATCTCATTCGCTTTAACCGGGGGACTTTTGTATTATGGCCCTTTCTTTCAGTTTAGTGGTCATTTTGTAGATTGAGCCAAATTAAGATACCACATTTGGAAGTATAATCAAGTTGAATGAGAGGTATTCATAGATAGAATTGCAGGGTTCACTGTGACTAGAATGATTATCATGATCTGCACATATACTTGATTACTGAATCATAAGTTTGCACTGTCGTTTCATCTTATTGTACAAGTTGCCGGTGTTTTCCAGTATGACCAGAAAGAGAAAAGAAACATTTTGATTCATTACTTAAACACAGTCTAAAAGTGGCCAAATTATATTAAAACTAGTAGATATTTGCTCAGGCAAAGAAGGCTGTGACGACTCATGCATTAGTGAGTGCTGCTCCTGTTCTTCTTCTCTAACTGAGCTTCTTGCACTTTCTCCCGTCAGATTTTCCCTGTCATTTACTCGTATTCAAACGCTTGAGTTTTAGTCTGAGCAGAGCAGCACACCCCCGAAGCGAAGCAATTCCACTTTTGTCAACTGCGGATCCATTTGGTTTGCTTAATTTTTCCTCAGGGAGAAACGGTTACTCCAACGCAATAAACTTTTACTGCAGCGTGCTACTGCATCTTTCCAAACAAAGACATTTTGACAGCGAAGCATTTGTCCAAGCTGGCTCGCTGCGGTGTACTCAACAGATGTGTCCAGTGATATGGTGGACTGAGGGATTGTTATGATGTGACTGTATGTTTTGTGTGTCTTTCAGATATCGATGAGTGCAGCACCATCCCTGGTGTGTGTGATGGAGGAGAATGCACCAACACTGCCGGTAGCTACGTGTGCACCTGTCCACGAGGCTTTATCTCCAGCACAGACGGCTCCAGATGTGTGGGTGAGTCTCACACACACACACACACACACACACACACACACACACACACACGCACACACACACACACACACACACACACACACACACGGACGACTAATTCCGATACTTCTCCCTTCTCTCATTTGTGCACTTCCTCACCACCTGGCTGGCCAAAAGCTTCACATCTGGCCGCTAACTTCATTCCCTCCATCACTGCTTCCTGGAGCACTGATGAGTCAAGCTGGCCCGTGTGGTCACCATGCGCAGGCGAACACACAACACACTTGCAATCACTATTTGGCCTTGACAGCATCTAATGTTAGTGCCCCTCTGACTCATTCACACACACACATGCGGACACACATACACTGCATACTTCTCTGACAAGTCCCATGAAACACTACCAGGTGTTAATCTATTCCTGCGATCCTCACCCCTCATGGCAGCCACAGAGAAACACAACCAGGTGTTAATATATTATTTCAAGATTTAGCCCCAAAACAGAGAGCTCAGGGTCTGTCTGTTTAACCCCATCGGCATCACACATCCTGCTAAAGCTCCTGTAGCGACGTAAAACCTCTGGATTGCTGTAATTGAAAACGTTTCCCGGAGTTCCATCTTTCATTGTGAATTGTATCCTCTGTATTTAAGTTATTTTCGTGCAATCCATCCTCCATCACCAGTGAAGGATAATAAGCTCTCTGTTTTACTCTGGAAAAACAGAGGAAATGGATTGGAAATACCAAGATGAACAGAGTCATGTGCACACACACGCACACACATGACAGGGTGGGGGTCTCGCAGGTAGTGTGCGAGCTTGTTTGTCGTGTGGTGGATTGTTTAGCGTCAGTGCGACAGGCATATGGTACTGTTTAAGAGAAAAGAAAGGAAAACAAAAGATAGCACCACTGACCTCAACATGGTGAGCAAACACACAAAGTAGGTGGACACCCGAATATCAAAACCCCCAGGTCATTTAATCATAATTCATAATTATGACATTAATACGCTGCTTTAAAAAGGCTTTTCTGTCCTGTGAAGACTTTCCATAAGAAGTTTGAAACCTGGCACCGGGGATTGGTCATAATCGGCTAAATCCATCTCAAAGTTGTTGGATGGAGTTGAGGTTAGGGCTGTGTACAAGCCAAGTTGTTCTGCACCAAACTGGGAAAATCATTCCTGCATAGTTGTAGCTTTATATTATTGTCATATTAATACAGGGAATGGCAAAATCTGTAGTTGTATTCAAGCTCACTGTTCGTTTCACTTAGTCTCTCACGTTTCTTTGCAAACATGGACCGAAACACAAGACACACACACAGAGGCAGGCGTGTACCGGAACCAAAAGCGACAATAATGCTGACAACAAAAGGGCAGACAGAGGAAAATACCAAAGTAATACCAAAAAAAGATAGAAAACCAAGAGGAACAAATCAGGAACACAGGGAACACTCAAGGACTGGCCGCGGGGAAGAGCGCAGGAGCCACATGGACGAAAACAGATGAACCAAGAAAGAATTAAGAGACAACACAGATTTAAATACATTTAGCAGATGCTTTTGTCGACTTACAGTAATTCATACATACATTCAGACACTAATGGTGGTGGCTGCCATGCTAGGTGCTGACCAGCACATCAGGTTTTGGGGTTCAGTATCTTGCCCAAGGACACTTTGACATGCAGACCAGGGGAATTGAACCAGCTACCTTCCGATAAGCAGCTGCCCCCCTAAATACAAACACGGGGAAACAGAACACCGGGAATACAAGTGAGCAGGAAGTAGAAAGTTACAACCAGACACAAGGATATATAACTACAAGATAAAACTAATGGAAGCTAACTGAAATAGCGAGGCAAAAAAACAAAATCCATCACGTAGACACGTACCACTAAATCATCTGAGAGACTGAGGGAGGAAGTCAGCCATCATGTGCTCATGACTAAAGAGAATAAAACGTTTTAAACATGACCTTGTTTGTGAACATTTCTGCCTGAGTCACATCAGATAGATTTTCATTGGCAATGGTAGTTGTTTAACAATGAACAAAACAACTCGATGATCCCATTGGCAGAATATACGGAATAAACGGTTTGTTCACCCTGCTGCCATCTGGAAACACATACAGTTTCGGCTGCCATACCACCAGACTACAGGGCAGCTTCTTTCCCCAGGCTGTGAGACTCCTCAACTCATCCTTCTACACTCCATTTTCTAAAATGTAGCACAAAGGACTCAAACATAGTTCGTTTTTCTTTTTTTTTAATACCCTTGTATCTTGTAATCTTTTGTAAAAACAAAAGTGTCAAACGATCAAAATTGGTAATGAGGGGAAAGAGTTGCCAACATGTGAAAGGAGAAAAGGAGAAAAGACGATGAAGAGGTTAAGGAATATGGGCTGTGTTTCCTGAAAAAAACACTGCACTGGAAGGAAAAGTGAAAGATAATTGGATCATTAGAATACAACCCTGCATGCCTGTGCTGGTATGTGTGCACGAGAAAGTGGTCCACACATTGGCACAAAGCTCCGATCACCCAAACCCAAAGGTTCTCCATCTGCCTGACTTGCGTGTCCATATTTCTTCTTTTTGAACTTTTTTCCATTGTCATCCCCTTTCTTCTTCTTATATTATCTCTATATTACTCTCTCTCTTGATCACACCAAAGCTCATTCTGTCAGCAAGCAATTCACAGATTTACCGTAGAAAGTCTCTCTGTTTGGATTTTCTCCTTTTATCTCGCTTCGTCCCCTCTGGCTGCTTTGTTTCTTTCTTTTTTAACTGTTTATCTCCCAAACCGATGCATACTTGCGCTCTCGTCCTTGCTTATCTATCTTACGGGTTTCCTCTTGGACCTCCCACCCCCTCTCCCATCCCCTGACATCTGGATCCTTCACCTCACAGCCTGCTGAAGGGAACGAGAAAAAAGGGAGAGCAAATAAAACAGGTGCCAGACACAACCCCCATATATCCTTCCTCCGTCTGTGTCCTACTTCCAAAACGGACAAGACTGGATTGGGAGGAGACAGACGCAAAGATAAGCAAACCCAAACAAAACCAGACCAGACTGGGTCAGGTCCAATCCATCTTTTGGGGTATTCCAAACCAGTGACGGAAGAGTCTGCTTGTTTCTTCTTTGCACGACCGACACACTTTGATTAAGTTTCCCGCAGTGTGTGATCTCATTTCCTTTTTTGTGGCGAATAAAAGAGAGAAATGTTTTTACGCGGCTGATTTCTGGCAGTTTTTGCCCTCTCGTTTCAGAAGCAGGATGCATAGTTCTGGCCGCGTGTGGCTCTAGGTGTATTGGCCTGTGTTTTGTGGGATGTACTGTAGACTAGTGGGATGGGGGGCTGACAGTAATCAGAGCCTAATGCCCTGTAACACGGTGGGAGCATGAAAAAAAAAGAAGACCTGTCCAGTCAGTCAGTCTGTAAAAACACCTCACCAAATGAAAGCATATGCTTGTGTAGTGGAGCAACACCAGCGAGCAAACCACCGTCTGGATCCAATTTAAGTCATCATCATCTCCCCCCTCTCCACCGGGCCTCCAGCTCGGTCATTCCTTTGGGATGTTAGTTTGCGTTCTGTGTGTGTTTATGTACATTTATGCATGTACACAAGCATACGAGTGTGTATTTGTGCATATTTTGTGCCCATGGATATGTATCGGAATCTGTTTGTGTAATTGCACGTCAGTGTGTGTGTACTGTACTATATGTGCTCCAAGACAGAGCGCAGCCCCTCATGTTCTATCTAATTGGCAAGAATTGCTCCACATGGAACTGATTAATTCCAGACTGCTGGCTCATTAGCGAGTTAATCGACTTGTGCTCCTCCCTCCCTCTCCCCCTTCGTTCTGCCTTTCCTTTACCTCCCCGTTTCTTCTGGAGATGCACTTGAAATTCCCTCTCACATGTGTTGTAATACACATACGCTCTCTCCTTCTCGCTCTCTGCCTTTTACTTTCTCTTGGTATTTTCCTAAATACCCAGAAAAGCCCCCTGTCTTCCTCTCCATTTACTCCTCACACACGCTCTTTGAACCGCAGCCCCCTCTCCTGCCCCATTGACCCTGACCTGGAAAACTGTAACAAATAAGACCCCCTTTTGGAGGCCCTTCAGATTCCTGCAGTCAGTCGAGACCCCAGGCAACCTTTCCCACTGCCGGACCATAAAGAAGCTTCCTCCACAGCCACCATGCAAAGGCCAGGCCGGCCCCTCTGACTTACAGCGCTGCTGTTGTGAGAGCAGCGATTACCTGTAACCTTTTCCCTCATATAATGCAGCATCAGTGGCAGACAAAGTAATTGAGTTGCTGCTTGAAGTGCTATTTTTTTAAAGAATAACTCAAGTCCAGGCTGAAAAGCAGCACTTCACTGCCCTCTCTGGTTGAGGTTCAACATTTTGACCCAGCAGCCTTTATGGGAGCTGTTGGTGTGACGTGATGCGCCTGTAGCTACACCTAACAGTAGCGATGTTTACATGTAAAATGTTTCTTCATTCTGGTTGAAGATTACAGAACTACTGTTCAAATAGGTGGGATAAATAGGGTCTGGTGTTCACATGCAACAACAAATGTAATTGGAACAGATGTGTGAAATGCTAAAAAAGTGATGCTATGTCATGCAGACCTCTTCCTGAAAGGCGGCCAGAAAATAATTAGGTTATATCGTTTGCATCGGACAGTTTTCACATTGATTGGTTTATGAAAAGTTTTGATTGATTGTAATCGGAATACCAGGCTCCATGTAAGCGTAGCTGCTGATGTCACCTGAAAGATGTTTTATCTAACAACTGTCTTTTCACGACTGTAAGTTGAACCACTCCAACAAGAGACACAAAAAACATAATAAAAGACATCAGCCGTGTGTATCTTTTTTATTTGACTTCAGCGTGATGGCCTCTTAAGCTTAAATGTTTGCTTTGCTGCCTTCTGACTCATCTAATCCTGCAAATGCATCTCCTCTTCCTCAGATCAGCGTGTGGGCACCTGTTTCTCTGCTCTGGCTAACGGACGCTGTGCTGCCGAGCTGACTGGCCAGTACACCAAGATGCAGTGCTGCTGCGACACAGGACGCTGCTGGGCTCTGGGACAGATCCCTGAGATGTGCCCTGTCAGGGGCTCTGGTGAGTAAACAAGGAAAACGGGACACAGAACAGCAAATCCCTTATTTCACTTGTTGACAACTGCACATGGTTCAAACAACATCTGCGCCAGCTGTTCCCAAACAAAAGAGATGGTTATAACCATGAAATCAGGACAGAACATCCATCACCTTCTCCCTCTGCCGACAAAAAGCTGGCAGACTCCACAATAGATTATCTGGGACTTGGCATGAGCACAGGCGGTAAATAAAGTAATGACAGAAGAAATGTTTCACAAGCCAAATTAGTTAAACACAGTAACATTAAACTGGACAAGACTGATGCTCCTAGAGAGAGCTCTGAGTTTGTGCGTGTGTGACGGAGAAGGAAAAGCCTCAGCTGTAACTGATGAGCATGATGTCATGAGCACAAAAAGAACAGAAAAAATATGGAAAAGATTTGTGTGAGTATAACGACCCATCATCTCTTTAGTCGAGTCGGAATTCAGAAAAGTCTGCCCCTGCGTGAGAATCTGTGATCCACAACTAATCTGTCACTGATCTTCTTTCAAATGCCAAAATAAGTGTGTGTGTATGTGTGTGTGTGTGTGTGTGTGTGTGTTTGTGTTTAATTCATTTTGTTTGTCAATTTGAGTGCAGAACATACAAACTGTTCTTACTGTGTGTTGTTGTATGAACTGTTTTTGCATACTGTGTGTTGTATGGACCATCTGACGGGTACGGTGCTGTGAAAAGGAATCTCCCCTCGGGATAATAAAGTCCAAGTCTAAGTCTAAATATACACAAACATACACTGCTGGTCATACAAACAGACGATTAAATGATACACTCCACTCACTGTAACTACATGCCGAAGCAGGACAGTGTACTGTAGATCAGTTTTCGCGTATTACTTGATCAGGCTTTGCTCCAGGCAAAGCTCCACTCAAAGCAGTAAAACTCGTACAGTTAGGCAGTCAATTTAATAACAAATGTCAAAAAAAGACAAACATTTATTGCAAAGTGCAGTGGCCTTTTTGCTATTCTACGATTCTAGGAAACACTGAGTGAATTTTAAGTGTGAACAGTCGGACTTTGAGTGCTCGGGGTGATCCAAAGTGCCTGTGAATCACTGTAATTCATATAAACTGTTTAAAAACAAACACTTTGTTGATGAATAAGTTCTCCCTCAGTTTCATCTGGAGCCACAACCTACTGATGAATGTGTCAACTGATCCGTTTATTCTCTTTCTCTCTTGTAGACGAGTTTAGACGTCTGTGTATCGTGGGCGTTGCCCAAGGACACGGCCTCCCTAATGGCTACCCCAATGGACACTTCCCCAACAGCAACGGCAATGGGTTCAACTATGGATACAAGTTCCCCCCCAATGGTAACGGTAATGGAGGCGGCGGTGGCAATGGAGGGGGAAGCTTTGGCGGTAACGGCGGGAGCTTTGGAGGTAACGGAGGAAGCTTCGGGGGCAATGGAGGACATCTCACCCACACACATATAAGTGAGTCTCTCTGTGGACCTGTCTGTTAAATGGCACTAGATTAAAGGCCTTGTTTTTAGAGAAAATGATCTGGATACAATGTCTTTCTGAGTGTTTCCTTTAATTTGTCTGCTGTCTGCGTTCAGGCACGGTGTCTGTGAATGACTCCATCGACGTCTGCAAACATTTCACCAACCTGTGTCTGAATGGACGCTGCATCCCGACACCGACAAGCTACCGCTGCGAGTGCAACATGGGCTACAAACAGGATGCTCGTGGGGAGTGTATCGGTAAGAAACAGGCTCACACACACCGTGTCCATGCAATTATCGCTGAGGCACATAGGCAGACGCTGTGCCTTTGTGACAGCCACACAGTTAATCACATGCGCTGCACTGCCATCTTCTGCCAATTTAAGGAACTTAACACAAGTGTAGGTTGATGCTGGCAGGAGAAATCTGCTCATATGTAAATCATGTTCTTTGTGTTAGGATGTCTCATGAGTTGCTGTTGCTTTGTCTTCTTTTCTCCCAGATGTGGATGAGTGTGTGAGTAATCCATGCATCAATGGAGACTGTGTCAACACACCTGGATCTTACCACTGCAAGTGCCATGAGGGCTACCAGGGAAATCCCATCAAACAAGCCTGCATTGGTATATCTGACTGTGTTTCTGTGTACATATGTATCACTGAAGTACGTCAAACACGTACAAAAAACAATAAACTCAACCACATCTGTCTTCCCTCTTCCTCTCTTTAGATATCGATGAGTGTATTATGAATGGAGTGATGTGTCGCAACGGCCGCTGTGTCAACACAGAGGGAAGCTTTCAGTGCATCTGCAATGCTGGCTTCGAGCTCACTTCCGATGGAAAGAACTGCATCGGTGAGGAGCCAACAGACACAGGAACAGGCCAAACTTCACATGATTGTTTAACCTTTCTAAACTTGACCTGAATTCCCCTCCTGTCCCCCCCCCAATCCAGATCACGACGAGTGTGCCACCAAAAACATGTGTCTGAACGGCATGTGCATCAACGAGGACGGCAGCTTCAAGTGCATCTGCAAGCCCGGGTTCGCTTTAGCACCTAACGGACGCTACTGCACCGGTACGAATGATTTATAAAGTACAAACAGAGGCCTCAAGTCTCGAGCCAAACAGGCCGCTTCAAAACAGTGATGACAGATTTGGTGTTCCTCTGAAAATCTGCAGAACCTTTTTTTGAACCCAGGGAGGTATTATGCACAGACCAGAAATAGATAAATAGATTTACGAGTCTCTATTGAGACATTGTTTGTCTGGAGCCTTCAAGAGTAGCAGCCGTTACATTGCATTCACACCATCACACAGACAGCACAGGTGCATATCCCAAATACAACACCTGCCAGCCCCGATGACGCTAACTCCCCATGACCTGACTCCATGTAAAGCTCTGTGATTTCTGTGGCGTCTTCATAGTTGCGTGTCATGTTTATATATTTTTAAGTAGAGCGTTACAAAACAAATTAGCAGGAGAGATTTGTCAGAGAGACTTGTTTGGAAATTATTTTATTTACGAGCCCTAAGCCCTTTTTCCTTTCAATTTGTCATGGTGCTGTGTCTGGTGGACTGAAGCAGCCAAAATGAGAAATAATTAAATGACTATATAAATGGCTCAATGAATAAATGAGTATGCCATTGAATTTGCTAAATATAAGATTGAACTTAAATGTAGGCATTAATTTCTTTCTAAAATATGATATAAATAGATATTTCTGCCTTTTTTTTTTGCCCCTGTATTTATTATTTCTGTATCTATTTCCGCATTTATGTACATACTCCCATGACTGTTCCACCCTACTGCGCTGTGATTTGCCTTGAATGACAGTCCCCTTGTTTGCATAATGAAGCAGAAATGCCTAAAGAAAAGTAAAAAGAAATACAGAAATAAATACTTTGCAGAAATAGAAATAACAATGCAAATGGACAATAATACAGAAATAAATACATATATAATAATTTTAAAGATTGTCAATTCATAGATACAGAAACAAAAATAGAAAATGGAAACTTGATCAATAGTTGAATGCATTAATTAAGCAATGTATTGTCAATTTTATTCTTGATGCATTCAATGGCATACTGATTTATGTATTGAGCCATATATATATATATATTTTTTTTATTTCTGGTTTTGGCAGCTTCATTCCTCCACAGATGTAAGGTCACTGACAGGATAATCCTATGAAAACACTTCCAGCATAATCCAACATGGTTGATATTTGGTTCTACAGACAATGTACTCTACCAGCTGTGTGATAAGCATCTGGAATGAAAAACTCACCGTTAGATTAGATTTCATAGAAAACTAATGTGATTTACATATGTTCTGTTTTGACTAATTCAAATTTAAATACTAATTGAAATAGACCAAATCACTTAGCTGATAAAAAGAAGCTGACATGTAACGTAAACATTCTGTGCCCTCTCTTCGTCAGACATCGATGAGTGTCAGACTTCTGGTATTTGCATGAACGGCCGCTGCATCAACTCCGAGGGCTCCTTCCGCTGCGAGTGTCCTCCAGGCCTGGCCATCGATGTAGATGGGAGAGTGTGTGTGGACACTCACATGAGGACCACCTGCTACGGTGCCATAAAAATGGGCACGTGCTCGAGGCCGTTCCCCGGTGCGGTGACCAAGTCTGAGTGCTGCTGTGCTAATCCTGAACACGGCTTTGGAGAGCCCTGCCAGCCCTGCCCCTCCAGGAACTCTGGTAAAATCTTGATTTATGATGCTTCTTGGAAATCAGTTTGTTCAAGCTACCAGAAAAGAAAAGCAGCATGGATTTCCAGCTCATCTTCTGTGTTTTTTTTCTTTCTTATCCGTCAGCTGAGTTCCAGGCAGTGTGCAGCGGTGGTATCGGCATTACGACTGATGGCAGAGGTAAGTGTATTGTTCATGAATGTTCCCACAGTGCTGCTTTGCAACACCCGTATCAGTGTTCATCTACATAATCCTTGTCCACTCCTAGACATCAATGAGTGTGCCCTGGACCCGGACATTTGCCAGAACGGCATCTGTGAGAACCTGAGAGGAAGCTACCGCTGCATCTGTAACATCGGCTACGAGTCTGACACCAGCGGGAAAAACTGCGTCGGTGAGTGGATCTTTTTGCGTTGAACTTCATGGGGTCATTTTTGAATTCTGTGAAGCTCATCCATTCTCCAACAAAGCAAATGAAAAATTGGGACTTTAAATGAACACTTGAGTTTCACCTGAATCAAATGATGAACAGCACTTGATGCTAACATCAAAGGCACCCTAAATATTGTTCTAGGTCGTTAGGGGTTAGAAGACAATACTGGTGGTTTTTGTCATTCGAAATCAATCACAAATCATATGTGACTGTTTCCTAACCTCTACCCTCTCTGGCCTCTCTGCAGACATCAATGAGTGTCTGGTGAACCGTCTCCTTTGTGACAACGGTCTGTGCAGAAACACTCCTGGCTCCTTCACCTGCTCCTGTCCGAAGGGATACGTCTTCAAACCCGACTCCGAGACCTGCGAAGGTGATATCTTTCACCCACACACACACACACACACACACACACACACACACACACACACACACACACGCATAAACACACATTCTTTCTGACACACACAAACCCACTCACGTGTTTGTGCTGGCTCACATCCACATATGTTTTTTTCCATTTTTTACCACCAATTTGAGATGGCATTATTACCAGATGTGTTGCATTCAGTTTCCAGTAAACATTTGGCTCACTGAAAGAAGAAACATGCATTGTATTTGTCACTGCTAAATGGTCATGATGACTCTCGGCCCTGACCTCAGGTGTGTGTTTGCATGTGTTCCAGATATCAACGAGTGCATGTCCAGCCCGTGCATCAATGGAGTGTGTCGCAACGTTGCCGGGTCCTTCAACTGCGAGTGCACGCACGGCAGCAAGCTGGACTCCACCAACACCATCTGCGTGGGTAAGACATCCGTCCTCCCGAGTGCCTGACGCGAATTAGAGCGGCACTGCAGGGTCCCAGAAACAGCTTGCATGAGATAATGATTAGACACTGAGACACAAGTGTCAATAGGATATAATTAGTGCAAGAGTCTGTGTGTCTAATCTTTCTAATCGAGGTTTATACTCCACTTTTATAAACAAACACAGAGGTGGTTCAGGTTTCCAGGGGCCATCCAGATACATTATCATCATCAGATGTTATGGCACACGCAGATGATTTATTAGATAAATGCTTGCACGCATGGCCTTGGTTGCTTTCATTCTTTGAAATCCCCCCCCAAATTCAGAATGACATGTGGTATGTAAGAGGTTTAATATTCCGCTTGTTTGGCGGTTTGTTCCTTTTGGGAAATCATTGTGAGAAAGCTACATACTAATACAGAATACAGATGTTACTGTAACTGAAAGGGAGCATGAGTCATTAAATAAATACTCATGCATGTTGCATGAGCTGGCTGCATCAGAGGAATTCCTCTGGTTTGGGTCATTTCTGTTTTATGTCTCGGAGCCCATCACTCAGCGGGGGAAGAAAGGGAGAGTAAATTGTGGTTTTGTGTTTGGGTGGCATTGTGGTTTCGGAGAAAAGGTGTCACTACTGTTATGACTGTACACTCCCCGTACACTTTCAGCTCATTAGGAATGAAATAGCTTTGGATTAAATGTAATGATGCATGGGCTTTACTCATCTCAGCTTGGAGCCAAAAGCACAAGTTTTATGGCAGTAATGAGAGCTGAAGGTGACATGTTGGCTGTTTGTGTGGTGTATTTAGTTGCCATAGTTAAAAGAACCCTGTGGAGAGTTTGACATTTTGAGGAATAGTGGTGCTGTGGAGCAATGTCTGGATCAGCAGATAACTGTTTATTTGTTTCTTGTGTTAGGTTGTTTCTATTACCACTTGATCTGCCCATTATTTTAACAATGATGACAAAGACAAGCAGCAGATCCCTACATTTAAGAGGCTGAACCAACAAATTAAATGACCAATATAGGAACTGCATTCAACCCATTTCTAAAGGAGTGAACGCATACAGTTATTGTTAACCCTCCGAACTTTCCAGGCAGATGCTCGTTTTTCATTGCCTTCTTCTGGTTTCCTCCCAGGATAACATTTCAAAGCCATTTCACCTGATACATGGCACATTTTTACACCTTTTCCCCCTTTTATTTATCACAACCTGTTTCTAGCAGTGTACAACATGTAGGTGCCACCTCTTCCTCCTCAATGAGTGAAAGAAGCACAGAGAAAGGAGGAGAGGAGAAAGAATATCTGAACAAATTTCAGACACCTTTGAGAGCAGAAGTCCCGTTTCCGAAAGGGGCTGTAAAATGTGCCATGTCAGTTGTTCTTTCAATCCCAGGGGCCACACTGTGTCAAATCTGCATCGAGAGGTAGTCAAACATATGAGAGTGGCATGACTCTTTAAAGGGCAGGTGCAATTTTACACTAGAGGTACGAATTACTCTATTTTGGTTTTAAAATTGAAATTATTTGACTTAAAAAAGCAATTGCATTTTACTTATTATTTTGTTATTTTCATTCTTTAAATGTCACCAGAATGCTGAGAACACAGTCCTTAATTTGTACATTTCTCTGGGGTATTTACCCCAGAACCCTGCTTTGTTCTTTTGGTTGGCAAGTACAAGTGAAGGATGTGCACGACATGTTGAGAGACACTAAATGTAGTCTGTGTTACCTCGGCCCCACAGACAGTATGAAGAGTACGTGCTGGCTGACAATACAAGACAACCGCTGTGAGGTCAACATCAACGGAGCCACGCTGAAGTCTGAGTGCTGCTCCACACTGGGAGCCGCCTGGGGCAGTCCCTGCGAACCCTGCGAGATTGGTCAGTTCACACACGCAGTTGTTGCTGATTTTATTGTTATTGTGTTAAGTGTTGTATTGTTATTGTGTTAAATAGCTATTATTAATACACGAGCAAAAGAATAAGGAAGCAAATACAAATCATATTCCTTGTTCAAACTCCTTTTCTCCTCCTCTTCTCACGCCTCCTCAGACACCGCCTGCTCCCGAGGATTCGCTCGTATGAAGGGCCTCGTCTGTGAAGGTAAGAACATTTGATAACTTAATGAACAGTGACAAACCTGCAGCTGTCCAGTCATCCAACGCTGACAGGAATTCAATCATTAAATTTTTTTTTGTCCTTGTGATGTGCCTTAATGTTCTCCCTGTAGAGTTCTTGTGCATGTGTGTGTGTGTGTGTGTGTGTTTCACCATGTAATCATGGTTCTTTAAATGTCCTGCTCCCTGTAGACATCAATGAGTGTGAGGTGTTCCCTGGAGTGTGCACAAATGGCCGGTGTGTGAACACCCAGGGCTCGTTCCGCTGTGAGTGTGCTGAGGGTCTCACCTTGGACAGCACTGGACGCACGTGTGTTGGTAAGAGGACTGCACAAGAAAAAAGAAATCACATCCAATCAAACTTTCAGCGGCTGTCATGTCACCGTACTATTAGCGCGAAACCTGATCTGATAACCTACTTCTCTAGATATGCGCAGTGAGCAGTGCTACATGAAGTGGCACGAGGACGAGTGTGGCGCGCCGCTGCCGGGCAGATACCGTGTGGACATGTGCTGCTGCTCAGTGGGGGCTGCCTGGGGTATTGACTGCGAGGAGTGTCCTAAAGCAGGCTCACCTGAGTACAGAACCATCTGTCCCAGAGGGCCCGGCTTCGCCAACAGAGGAGATATTCTGACTGGGAGGCCCTTCTACAAAGGTACCTGGCTGTATTTAGTGTGTTGTTGGTAGAACCTTGTGTCACCAAAGTAACCACATTACACTGTCATGCTGAAGATTAAAGTCTGATCTATAATGGTTATAGCAAACTATTATTATTTTGACCAAATAAGATATTTTGGGGTTATTTTTGTTTATTTATTGGTGCAAAAACAAAATATAACTGACTTTACAAATCAATACATGATAGAAAAGGGGATAAAATGTACAAGAGGGACAGAAACAAACTTCACTTGATGCATAGATCATATGCATAAACAAAATGGAAAAGGATCAAACAATAGTCAAAAGAAATATTTAGTAATAATAATGCCAATTACATAATTCAGTTAATGCAAAGGTAACCCATTTTTTTCCCGCTGGAGGGCCAGAGAGGAAACTTATCTGTGGGTCAAGGGCCAAAAACAAACACATGTTGTATTGTTAAGATGCAGACTCTCCTAGTTGACTGATTTCCTGCCCGGTGTGATCAGATTATTACAAATTATATTGATTATTATTATTATAATTATGGATCTTACATATTTTAAGAGCATCTTCACCTCACAGTAAATAAAACAAAAATAAACAGTGATTCATATTATAGCTCATCTTGTAAAATCTGTGCATTACTAACTGAATAATAATTCATATTTTGACATGTAGGGTATTGTTTTGTGTTGTCTGTTCTAAATGAGAAGATTTTAATGTTTTGTCCTTCTCCCCAGATGTAAATGAGTGTAAAGTGTTCCAGGGTCTTTGCACTTATGGTAACTGCCGGAACACCATCGGAAGTTTCAAGTGTCGCTGCAACAGCGGCTTCGCTCTGACTGCAGAGGAGAGGAACTGCACAGGTACGAGAAGATGCAGAAGGAGCCAAAATGATAAAATCCAATGAAACATTCCCGTCATGATTGGCGAGCAGTAGGTGAAGGTTTCTTTTTTAAAAAATGTTTTCAGACATCGATGAGTGCCGCATCTCCCCGGACTTGTGCGGTCACGGTACCTGCGTCAACACACCGGGCAGCTTCGAGTGCGAATGTTTCGAGGGCTACGAGAGCGGCTTCATGATGATGAAGAACTGCATGGGTACGTTGGAAACGGACTCACACACACAGTTAGAGGATTTTCTAATGATATACTCTGGTCCAGTCAAGCCCTAAATTTCCCAAAACTTCCATGTCCTTTCTTGTTTTTTCTTTTCTCTTCTTCATTCGTCCCTCCCTCCCTCTCTGCTGACAGATATTGACGAGTGTGAGAGGAACCCCCTGTTGTGTCGAGGAGGAACCTGCCTGAACACAGAGGGGAGTTATGAGTGTGAATGTCCCACTGGACACTCGCTCAGCAGCGATGGATCAGCCTGTGAAGGTGGGTCATACATCATACGGCACACACACACACACATATATATATATTCACACACAGGCTCACTTGGTGTTATCATCATATTCAGGACACCCACATTTATTTTTAAAGATCGAAACTTTAGCTAAGTGAAGAAAAAAAAGTTTCACACAGTAAAATTTAGTTTCTGTACACTAGTATTATAATTTCTACAGAGTTTGAGCAAACACAATGTTTTCAAGGTAATGAATAAGCTTGAACTCAAATATACTCCTTGAAAAGTGTGTCATATATTTGTTGTTTTTTGACGTTTGAATGATCAAAACTTATCATCAAAATTATTCGAAATAACTGGTAAAATACACAAAGTTGAAATATGCATTTATTTCTAAAGGAATAGGTCAACTTTATTTTTCATGGGTGATTTATTGTAACAATTTAGATGTCACGATCTTTGAGAGTCTGGACATTTTTCGGTTTAGCCACTTTGAAAGTGCTTGAAAAGTGCAGGAGTTTTACTTTTAAGAAGCTACACTGTAAGAAACATATTAATTAGTAGCTTGAGGTGCTCACACTAAATTGTGTACAACATCTAATTGTCTGCCATTGTCTGCTGGTCCTGTCAGATGTGAATGAGTGCCAGCTGAGTGACAACTTGTGCAAGAATGGGCAGTGTGTCAACATGGCGGGAACCTACCAGTGCTCCTGCGACACCGGCTACCAGGCGACGCCAGACCGACAGGGCTGCGTCGGTGAGTGGAACGAACATAGTCCAACAAATGTAGATCATGTTGTACAATTTTAAAATGAAGCGTAAATAAATTCACCTGTGTGATTCTCTTCTAGCGAGACCTTGATGCCAAACTATAATTGTGGCCTTTCTTTTTTCAGATATTGATGAATGTACCATTATGAACGGAGGCTGCGAAACCCACTGTACCAACTCAGAGGGCAGCTATGAGTGCAGCTGCAGTGAGGGCTACGCTCTTATGCCTGACCTCAGGACCTGCTCAGGTAATAAAATGCAGGATACAGTGTCACGATGTGGTCGTGTTTCGTCATGTCCCAAAGTTTTACCATGAAATTAAAACCTGTCTGTTTTTCTGTGTGGTGTTGCCACCAATAGCGCATTTAAATTTTCCTTTTTCTTTCAGATATTGACGAGTGTGAGGAGACTCCAGACATCTGCGACGGAGGCCAGTGCACCAACATTCCCGGGGAATACCGCTGTCTGTGTTACGATGGCTTCATGGCTTCTATGGACATGAGGACATGTATCGGTGAGAAAAAAACACATCATACATACGTATATACTTAAACCTCTTACCCTCCCTTGTATTTTTTGCTATCTACTTTTCTGCCATATTAATGTATTCACTCGACTTCTCTGACCTGACCTGTGGGACTGTCTCTGTCAGTCTCATTTCCTGTCAGTCTAATCTCTCGGGCCACAACGTTCACATGTTATCTGTGTCTGTCCGTCCCTGATCTGCATAGATGTGAATGAGTGCGACTTGAACCCAAACATCTGTCTCCACGGCGACTGCGAGAACACAAAAGGCTCCTTCATCTGCCACTGTCAGCTGGGATACTTTGTCAAGAAGGGATCCACGGGCTGCACAGGTACGCACACACACACACACACACACACACACACACACACAAGCACACACACGTCAGGGGCTGTTGAGACATCTGCACTTCTGTGTGACCATATTTGAGTGTTGAGACAGTTCACCCATGCATACAGTAGTTGCAGGTCTACAGTTAAAAAAATGATGATTTATTATTCATGACTCGCTACTTATAGAATTAAAAACTAAGCAAAAGCAAAAATTTCACGTCCCTTTGCATAATTAAACAGGAACATTTCACTTGTAAGAAACTAACACTGCAATATTCTTTACATTCAGTTTTTTGCTTGTTAGCAAGTACAAATACTGATTATAACTACTTACAGACTAGTCATGTCGAGGGGAAGGGAAAGGACCCCCTAACAATTGACTAACTGACCTCCATATTTCTCCAGATGTTGATGAGTGTGAGATCGGGGCTCATAACTGCGACATGCATGCTGCCTGCATCAATGTGCCTGGAAGCTTCAAGTGTCGCTGTCGGGATGGCTGGATTGGAGACGGCATCAAGTGTGTGGGTGAGTACATTTCTTGGAATATCTTCGCCATGATGTGGTTCGTAGACCAGCCTGACGGTGTAATGTGAGTTTTCGAAAAACAAAATAAAGGTTAAGTTTCTAATTTCTTGTTTCTCAACATTTGTTTCTCTTTAGATCAGGATGAGTGCTCTGCAGAGGACCACAACTGCAATCTCAACGCAGACTGTGTCAACACACCAGGATCATACAGGTGTACATGCAAGGAGGGCTTCAATGGAGATGGATTTTCCTGCTCTGGTTAGACTGCTGGCCTTCCAAATAAATCCTAATTGGATACCTGTGCAGTGTGCAGTGAGCTTTATAACTCACTTGTCTGTTCTGTTTCAGACATGGATGAGTGCGCAGACAACGTGAACCTGTGTGAGAACGGCCAGTGTCTGAATGCTCCGGGTGGCTACCGCTGCGAGTGTGAGATGGGCTTCACTCCCACAGAAGACAGCAAGGCCTGTCAAGGTGCCGCACTCGTTCTGTCACATTTGACTCTCTCTCGTTTTGTTTTTGCTTTTCTTGTTTTTATTCAGGGAAGTGTACCCAACATTTTGTCTATCTCTCCCCAGACATCGATGAGTGTAATTTCCAGAACATCTGTGTGTTTGGAACTTGCCAGAACCTTCCAGGGATGTTCCGCTGCGTGTGTGATGATGGTTACGAACTGGACCGCAGCGGTGGAAACTGCACTGGTGAGTTCAGACAAAGAGCAGACTCAGATAGATTGGCTGGCTCCTTTCATTCCTCAGTCTTTGTACAGATCACCCTTCAGTTAGTTTGTGCAATAAACAAGGATTTAAATTAGAAAGCGTATTTTAGTGTTTTTTTATAGGTTCATACGTGTCAGAAAAGTATATGTAGTATCGTGTGTTGCTGAGCTTGTGTGTTTCACTGTGTACTGAAGACATCAACGAGTGTGCTGACCCCGTGAATTGCATCAACGGGCTGTGTGTGAACACTCCAGGGAGCTACCTGTGCAACTGCCCCGCTGACTTCGAGCTCAACCCCACTGGAGTGGGCTGCGTGGGTGAGTCGCACTTAAAGCAGGTTTAAATGTATCGCAGGCATAGCCACATTTGAGGAATCATTGCAAAAAAGTGTGTGTTCATATAAATTCTGTACATATACAACATATATTTTATATAAAAAGTATATCGGCATCAGTATCTGCACCGCCTCAGAAGATCCAGCATCCTGCAGGCTCTAGTTTAATTCATACACACTGTCCTGTTACATGCATTCATGAGTAAATGTGTGTCCATCTCAGATACCCGTGTTGGAAACTGCTTCCTGGACATCCTCGCCCGTGGTGACGGTGGAATCTCCTGCAGTGCGGAGATCGGAGTGGGTGTGACCCGAGCGTCCTGTTGCTGCTCCCTGGGAGGAGCCTGGGGAAACCCCTGCGAACTGTGCCCTGCCCCCAACTCCAGTATGGACCTCAACTGATCAATTAAATATAGTGTTTAGAGAAAAACACACAATCCACATAAACTTGTAGCAAGAGCTACTCATTACTTCCAGCATAACATGAACAGGCACACTAACATTGTATTGTCCTTTCTGTTTCGCCTGCAGCGGAATATAAGACACTTTGTCCAGGCGGAGAGGGATTCAGACCCAACCCCATCACTGTTATCCTGGAAGGTAGATCATCCAGCTTTTTTACTGTCCTGTAGAAACAACATAGCAATCTTTTGATTCTATTCCAGAGCCCTAAAAAGTATTACTAGGTAGCATCTAGTAATCTAACCATGTGAATTATTGTCCAGATATTGATGAGTGCCAGGAGCTGCCAGGTCTCTGCCAGGGTGGCAACTGTGTTAACACCTTTGGTAGTTTCCAGTGTGAGTGTCCAGCAGGCTACTATCTCAATGAGGAGACTCGCATCTGTGAGGGTAAGAACCGAGAGTCAAATGACTGAACAATATCAACCATTTTATAATTTCACCTGTCAAAGAAAAATGAACAAGGTCATAGTTTTATCCTCATTCCTTTATGTGCAGATATCGATGAGTGCACAACCCACATTGGCATCTGTGGGCCAGGTACCTGCTACAACACGCTGGGCAACTACACCTGTGTCTGTCCTCCTGAATACATGCAGGTCAACGGAGGGAACAACTGCATGGGTGAGTGCGAGAGACTTCTTTTGGACTGATTAAAAAAACACACACTCATCACGTCTTCTAATGAAAACTCAAAGAGTGAAAGGCAAACTTTTTCAACCGTCTTCTTCCTTGTGTTGCAGACATGAGGAAGAGTGTGTGTTACCGCAACTTCAACGACACGTGCGAGAACGAGCTGTCATTCAACATGACCAAGAAGATGTGCTGCTGCGCCTACAATGTTGGAAAGGCCTGGAACAAACCGTGTGAGCCCTGTCCAACTCCTGCTACCTGTGAGTGTCACTACATACCCTGAAACATACTCTGGTAAAACTGTGAAAACATTTCCGTCACTGAGAACCTCCTGTTCCTGTCTGTTTCAGCTGAATACCAGTTACTGTGTGGTAACCAGGCTCCTGGCTTCATCATCGACATCCACACTGGCAAGCCCATAGGTAAGGTCACAACTGTCACAGAACAGCACGAAAACAGGTGCTGGTACAAGGTCCAGTTTGCATTGTAACATTCTGTGCTGTTTTTTTGTGCAGATATTGATGAGTGTAGGGAGATCCCTGGTATCTGCGCCAACGGAGTGTGTATCAACCAGATCGGGAGCTTCCGCTGTGAATGTCCGATGGGCTTCAGCTACAACAACATACTGCTCATTTGTGAAGGTAAAACTCAGTCTACACATAACGTTTTCTTTTTCCTTGTTGTCCATCTTACAGTGTCTTTGTATAAAGGAAAGAAATTGGTTAACGCTTCTGATTTAAGATGAGACATATTCCCTGTCATTGTATTGCATATATTTCCTCCTCTTTGCTTGTTTTGTTCCCTGTCTCTCTCTCTCTCTCTCTCTCTCTCTCTCTCTCTCTCTGTGTCACTCAGCATACACAAAAATAAGCACACACACGTTTACCTCCCATCACTGTATCCCCTCACTCGACCCTGCTACTGAATCACTGCCTGCCTATATATTCCTTACATGGTATAGATTATATACTCACTGTTGGCACAAACACTTATCACCAATTCTACACTAAATCACACCAACCTACCAGTACAGACACACACACACACACACACACACACACACACACACACACACAAATACAGTTACACTCAGTCACTGTCTAAGAGGCACTTTTACAAGCGGTCGACTCGGGGGAGTTAACGCTGCCTTTTCACAGATGAATTATGACCTTGTAAAGACAAACATAGTGGCTCCGAATGGGAGCACCTGCCCGGACCTTCAATCATCCACAATCTGCCAGCGACTGTCTGAGCTGCACTGGAGCCAAAATGGAGCCGTTGTGCTTTCTCTCCTGCTGTCGACAAGCTGACTGCCTGCTCTGACCGGACAGTATTGGAGCCAGTGATTGATGTCCACCGTTCCTCTCTTTCTTCCTCCTGTGTAGATATTGATGAGTGTAACAGCGGGGACAACCTGTGCCAACGCAACGCCAACTGTATCAACATTCCAGGCAGCTACCGCTGCGAGTGCTCGCCAGGCTTCAAACTGTCCCCCAGCGGGGCCTGTGTGGGTGAGTCCAGCCCGTCTGACAGGCCTGATGAGGGTTTCCTATCTTAAAACAACAGGGTGATGTACAGAAGGATTGATGGTGGTGAGGGAAATTTAAAAGATGGACGTCCCTTGTTGAGGGAAAGTTATTATAATTATCATTCACAGAATAGTGTAAGATCCACTTAGGCGTGTTGCAGTAATTGACACCAACCTTTGACTAAACGCAACTCTTGTTTATGTTTGGTTTGATTTGGCTGTACTCCACCAAACACACATGTAAATATTCCCAAAGCAAAACAACAAAAGACACAAATTCAATCTGACATGCAGAAACAAATGAAACTAAACATGGTACTAAGTACTTCTAAGTAGCTGACAACATATAAGGTATTTGTGCAAATTAAGTGCAATAAATGATATTAGTAATTGCAAATAGTCAATTGACAGAAAAGTAATCTGCAGTATTTAGGATAAACAAATAAAGTTTTAAGTCATTTATCAAAAAAAACATTATTGCTCCAGTTTCTCAAATGTCTAGATGTCTGTTGATTTCACATCATTGTAAATTCAATATTGTGAGGATTTCTCCCTGGGCATGTTGACATTTTAACAGATCAGCAGATTAATCAGTTATTAGAATGATTGCTATGTGCAGCCCTTCACAACACGTTAATGAGGATTGAGCAAGTACTCAGCTGAAACAAGTGTCCATTATCTATAAAATCCTCATTGGGAGACTAACAAAAGTTAATTCATTTCAGTTTTTAAAAGAGGCTGTTCTGCCAATACTTTTTTAACAAATTGCCAATTAGAATTTTAGTCTTAACATAACAACTTCCCATCCACTTCCTGTTTAAGCACCAGTTCCTGTCCAAGTCCATTCTGAGATACGGCTACAGTTAGTTCAGTTGGCTTGACGGATACAAGTAATGGTCTCCTTGCTCATCCCTAACATTAATATTTTTTGTTTGCGTTTCTTTTTCAGACCGTAACGAGTGTCAGGAGATTCCTAACGTGTGCAGCCATGGAGAGTGTATCGATACGCAGGGAAGCTATCGCTGTCTGTGCCACAACGGCTTCAAGGCTACTGCTGACCAGACCATGTGCATGGGTGAGGAGCACAATTTTAACTAGACTGATAATACACAACACTGCATTCTATGCAATTCTCTTCTTCTTTCTTATTTGATCCGGATGATTTTACTGTCTCACTCTCACTCTTGATTTTTCTGTGTGTGTATGCTAGACATCGACGAGTGTGACAGACAGCCATGTGGCAACGGGACCTGTAAGAACACGGTGGGATCCTACAACTGCCTCTGCTTCCCCGGCTTTGAGCTCACACACAACAACGACTGCATGGGTAAGGATCATTTTTAATTCTCAATTGTCATTTTGTTAAAGATCACACTCATAAATTCCTTTAAAACATGCCGCCCTTTTCTGTAGCAGTATTAAATTTGGACAGCCATAAAATACAATGAAGACATTTGACTTTTCCTTGGCTTTAAGATGGAAATATATTGAGTGTTTTTTAAAACATTGGTGGTGTAACAAAGAAAATTATACACAAGCCAGCTTTCAGTAACTATTGAGGCCAGGAAGAATATGAATTCCTTCTACAAAGCGCTAATCCTCCCAATGTTTTCCTTACAGATATAGACGAGTGCAGCGCCCTCCAGGGCCAAGTTTGCAGGAACGGACAGTGTATCAATGGCCTCGGCTCGTTCCAGTGTCTCTGCCATGAAGGTTATGAGAACACTCAGGATGGGAAGAACTGTGTTGGTAAGTCAGTCATGAATATACCAGAAAAGTAAGACCATGGTGGGGTATTTTGTCTGGCATTCACATACATTAACCTAATTGTCTCATATTTACATCGTCCTGTCTTCCACAGATATAAACGAGTGCGTGAGTCTACCTGGCACCTGCTCTCCAGGAACCTGTCAGAATCTGGACGGATCTTTCAGATGTATCTGCCCTCCTGGATACGAGGTGCAAAATGATCAGTGTATAGGTAAGACACAAACACAAACACGCACACACACACACATACACACACACAGTGATAGACACAATTAAGCACAAGCTAAATGCTCCACATATACTCAAATCGTTGGGGGGGCGACTGAACCATCTGCTTGTCTCACCTTCCTGACATCTTTTACACTCCCCTCCCAGATATCAATGAGTGTGAGGTGGAGCCCAACATCTGCCAGTTTGGCACCTGCACCAACACCCCTGGCAGCTTCCAGTGCACCTGCCAGCCGGGCTTCGTGCTCTCTGAGAACAAACGACGCTGCTATGGTGAGAGAAGCTGTTAGTTAACTGTAGGCCACAGCAGACAGTGTTGAATGATAATCTGAAATGTTTTTTTTCCCTTACAAAGGCTGTGTAGTTTGTCTTTGTAAAACAGAAGAAACAGAAGTGAGTTTTTTTCTTTTCTTCCGGCAGACACCAGAGAGAGCTTCTGCTTCACCAAATTCGACGCAGGGAAATGCTCTGTCCCCAAAGCTTTAAACACCACTAAGGCCAAGTGCTGCTGCAGCAAGATGCCTGGAGAGGGCTGGGGACTTCCCTGTGAGCTGTGCCCACGAGACACCGAGGGTGTGTAACACACAAATGCACACACAGACACACACCTTTAATTAAGACCTATCGTAAAAGACATTCATAGAATAATGAAGCTGACCTTTTTTTGGTGCGTCTCCAGCTGCTTTCAACACTCTATGTCCCTACGGCCTCGGAGTCCTGCCTGGACTGGGCGATGCCCGTGAAGGTGAGCACGACAGCATAGATCTAATCCCTTGAATTTAATGGCCATTTGAGGAGGCCCTCTACTGTATATGTTTAAGAAATATGCTAATTTCCTCTTGCTCTTTCTCTCAAGATATGAATGAGTGTCTGGATAACCCAGGCATCTGTCAGAACGGTATCTGTATCAACACGGATGGCTCGTTCCGCTGTGAATGCCCCTTTGGATACAACCTGGATTACACTGGAGTCAACTGTGTTGGTGAGATGTTTTCTGAAATTACAGTAAACAACCTGCAACATTTTCTTAGAATTATTACTTTACAACCAGATGAGCCCTGGAAACAGAGAAGGATTGTTTTTTTTCCAGGAAAAAGTCACAATTCAGCAGTCAAAGAAAAAATCAATAGCTGCAGGACCTCTGGGATTTTTATTACAATGACTCTGAATATATCATGAGAATCAGTCTTATCATGCAGGTCTGTGGTTATTTTCCCGGCACCAGTAGCTCCTCAGTGCATTAGAACCTGATCTATATATGGACTAACATTTAAGCTGCTAATTATCGCTTTTAAAATGTCAGCTACAGTGTAAATGTCTCGTTGGTTTTAATTGGCCTGTTCACTGTATCCCTGTTATTCTCCAGACACTGACGAGTGCTCCATTGGAAACCCATGTGGAAATGGGACCTGCACCAACGTGGTGGGAGGTTTCGAGTGCTCGTGCCAGGAGGGCTTCGAACCTGGTTCCATGATGACCTGTGAAGGTCAGTCATTTACATAGTAACACACATTAAGACAGGTACTCATTTAAAATACAAAATGATTTAAACTAACCTCTCACTACTCTGGACATTAGACATCAATGAGTGCTCCCAGAATCCTCTGCTGTGTGCCTTCCGGTGCGTTAACACCTTCGGTTCCTATGAGTGTATGTGTCCCGCTGGTTACGTGCTGCGAGACGACCAACGCATGTGCAGAGGTGAGAGAGAGATCATCTCTGATTTTTCCCTACTTTTCTGTGTACTGCAGTAAGTCTTTGACACACTGAAACAGTTTCACTTTTGGCTGACCGTTGCAGTTTTACTGATTGTTCATCTCTCATTGTCCCCCGCCAGACCAGGACGAGTGCTCTGAAGGTCTGGATGACTGTGACTCTAAGGGTATGACCTGTAAGAACCTGATTGGTACCTTCATGTGTATCTGCCCTCCTGGCATGCAGCGCAGACCAGATGGAGAGGGATGTATGGGTGAGTAAAAAACATTCAGCCAATTTGGGAGGTTCGCCCCAGTCTCCTTGCAATCTGTGCTGTTATTACTGGATGTACTCTTCATCCTCTCATCCTTTGTTCTGTACACTGGCAGACCTCAACGAGTGCCGCGCCAAGCCTGGCATCTGCAAGAACGGACGCTGTGTCAACACAGTGGGAAGCTACCGCTGCGAGTGCAATGACGGCTTTGAGCCGAGTTCCACTGGAACTGAATGTATCGGTAAGGACATGCTGTTGGACATGTTCCGCTGTTGTCAAAATGTGCTTATACGCTTGTTTTAAATTAAGATGAATTACTGCACATGCTGCTTTAGCAACCAAAAGCCCTCTGTTTCTTTCCGTCTCTGACCCCTCGTGTATCCTGTCATTTATCCCCTCAGACAACAGAAAGGGCTACTGTTACACAGAGGTCCTGCAGACTATGTGTCAGCAGTCATCCACCAGCAGGAACAGTGTGACCAAGTCTGAGTGCTGCTGCAACACGGGGCGAGGCTGGGGGTCACAGTGTGAGCTCTGCCCGCTGCCTGGCACTGTGCAGTACAAGAAGATGTGCCCACTCGGACCTGGTTACACTACAGACGGTAGAGGTGAGTAGCACCGAGTGATATTAAAAACACTTTATCAAAACATATTTATTTCATTTAATCCAATCAGCACAATCTGTTTAAGTCATTGCAATGATTAGATAAATCTAAGTAAAATTTGTATTTGGGAAGGAAACCAGGCAGCCTGAGGTGTATCAACTTAAATGCAGCTAGGAGAAAATCATAAAGAAGCTTAATGAGACTGGGAGCTCATTGGGTTCCGCACTGTGAGCACCAAACTAATCCAGATCACTATCTAAAATATCCTGTACTTCCAGACATCAACGAGTGCCAGGTGATGCCAGACCTGTGTCGGAACGGTCAGTGCATCAACACCATTGGATCCTTCCGCTGTCACTGTAACGTGGGCTACAAAACTGACTTCACTGCGACCTCCTGTGTCGGTACGGCTGATCTCTGTCCCTTTTTATCCACACTGAATATTGCCAAAGAGATTTCAGCATTTGATTCATAACACTAATTCCTAATTTTTCCTTGTCTGCATCTTCCAGATATGGATGAGTGCGCCCTGTCTCCGAAGCCCTGTAACTTCCTGTGTAAAAACACAGAGGGCAGCTACCTCTGCTCCTGCCCCAGAGGATACAGCCTGCAGCCAGATGGAAAGACTTGCAAAGGTACGTCGACTTGTGATTTGTTTGTTTGTGGCTAATTTCATCACTTCGTGAAATCCATTAAATGTGATTTAATGATCCCCCTGATTGTTAACCATGTTTGTAATATTGCTCCCGTCAACAAAATGGCACTTCTGGTTTCAGTTTATTATTATTATTGCATGTTATAAATGAAATATTGCTCTCATATGATTTTTATAAATAAACAAGAGGTTTTATCTCTGATTTTAATTTGGTTTGATGCACATTAAGTGTTGTCTTCTTTCCCTCGCAGATCTGGATGAATGTTCGACAAAGCAGCATAACTGCCAGTTCCTCTGCGTCAACACCATCGGAGGCTTCACCTGCAAGTGTCCCCCCGGCTTTACACAGCACCAGACTGCCTGTATCGGTGAGTACTAGACAGGAGAGGATGAGTGCTACTCAGCACAGTGAACAGTTTTGTCTCAAATGTACTAAGGAGTTTAGAACTGGTTGTGATACAATTCAATACCCGATATGGTGAAGAAGAAGAAGCTGCTCTCCAGTCTGTTGGTCTCGCACTAAAACACAGTTTACCTTGTTCCACCGTCATCCTATTACAGTTATTAGGGTAAATTAGTTATTAAATATTAGATAAATTACCTCATCACCATGCATCCCGCAAAAACAGCTGTGGTTAAAAAAACGTTGCTTCTTTCTTTCACTTGCTTCCAAAACAAAGGCACAGGTTAGCCAGACTAAGGTCTTTAGACAGGATGGCGGTGGTGCTAATACCCCTTCTGTCCTCAGAGGGCACCAGAATTAGCACAACATAAAGGTTCCTTGCAGCTGCTTTAAGGACAAAACAACAAAAAACACATATTTATTTGTTTCACCTCTCTTCGCAGACAACAATGAGTGTAATGCTCAGAACAGCGCGTGCGGTTCCCGGGCCTCTTGTGTCAACACGCCTGGTAGCTTCAACTGTGAATGCTCGAAAGGCTTCTCCCTGGACAACACAGGCATGGAGTGTGAAGGTGAGCAGACACAGTAACTTCAACATTTAGTCGAGTGTGGTTTAGAGAGGCAGGTCCTTCACACAGGAAAAGGCTCTTCTACTTTGCGTGCTTGTGGTCAAGTTGAGTGGCACTACTGATGCTGAAAATGTATTAGGAATTAAAAGGTCCTCATTTTCCTCAGATGTGGATGAGTGTGGCAGCAACCACCGCTGTCAGCATGGCTGTCAGAACATGCTGGGAGGTTACCGCTGTGGCTGTCCGCAGGGCTACGTGCAGCACTACCAGTGGAACCAGTGTGTGGGTGAGTTACACTGAGTCCATCTGTGAGTCATTCAGCTCATGCCAAGGTTTTTAAGTCTTTAAGGCTCGTAGTAACGCTGAAACAATATGTGAATCTATACTATAGTCAGATTTTTGTTAAAAAAAAACTGATTCATGTAAGCAGAAATGTGGATTCATTAAAAAAAGTTGATATTTCCCCTTTAATTATTAGTGTTAAGTGAGTGAGGAAAACTCCCTGTTGCTGTGGAATAATGATTATACTAACGAACATCTTGTCTAGTCTGATCTGATCCGTAATTCCGTGATTTGTAGAAATAGCTTAATACTCTACCAAAGTGTTCTGCAAAGCGATATGAAAGAGGATGAACTTATTAACCATCATCATCATCATCATGCAAACCTCTTGTGACACGCTCCCCTTCTCTTGCCTCTGCAGATGAAAACGAATGTCAGGGAGGATCGGTGTGTGGCGGTGCCTCCTGCTACAACACACTGGGCAGCTTCAAGTGTGTGTGTCCCTCTGGCTTTGACTTTGAGCAGGGCGCCGGTGGCTGCCAGGATGTGAATGAATGTAGCACAGGCAGCAACCCCTGCATCTACGGCTGCTCCAACACCGACGGAGGCTACCTGTGTGGCTGTCCTGGAGGTTTCTACAGAGCTGGCCAGGGGTGAGGGAACACAGAGAAAGATCAGAATGATTGTAGTAGAATTTCTCGAATGAGAGTGATTTGAAGTTATCAGCGATTTATTAACTGTCTTCTTGTGTCCATCCAGTCACTGTATGACTGGCTCAGGTATCCCCGGCCAGTTTGCGGAGGGTGACGATGACGACAGTCTGTCTCCTGAGGCCTGCTACGAGTGTAAGATCAACGGAGGAGGAAAGGGCGGACGGCACAGACGAAATGCAGATGAAAACCACATTGGCCAGGTATATGCGGTGGCAAATTTCTTTTCAATGCTAGTTTCAGGCCTTGTCCAGACCTACTGTACACAGGTATTGTCAGAAGCAGATTGTATCGAAGTCGATTACAGAAAATCCTATGAATGAGCCAGAAAAAATGTGACTGCTCTTCACAGAATCTTCTCAGTAACATTTGTTAGCAAAATATTGGGAGCAGCTTTTTCAGCAACCTCATAAGCTTTGTTTTAAGAAATACTGGTGTATGTGTGGATAGGGCTTCAGTTTAAGGACTAGGCCTGAGTCACTTTCGATTTTCTGATGTGACTTACTGACTTTGTTGAGGCCTGTATTCTGCTGCGTCATGTTTCACCTCCCTCCCTCTGTGCTCATCCTCACTCTAGGACTCAGTGAGTATGGCCAGCATGGACACTCAGGACTCCATCCCCATGAACATTTCTCTGTCCTCGCTGCTCAACAAGGAACCTCTACTTGAGCTTCTGCCCGCCCTGCAACCCCTTGAAAACCATGTACGCTATGTCATCACCCACGGCAATGGTAATGAACACTTCCGCCTGCTGGAACGCCGTGATGGAAAGAGCGTACTCCGGCTCGGCAAGAGGCCACCTCCTCCGGGATCCTACCGGCTGGAGATCACCAGCCTGCGGCTGTTCGGGCCCCGGAGACTACACCAGCTGGAGGAGCAGCACGACATTGACTACCTAAAAGGGGAAATAGGAGACGCCCTGCGCATCAAGCTCAACATCCACCTGCACTGAGCTCAGAGTGCGCTCGCAATCCTGTCCGGGACTGATTCCTAAAGCCTTCGAGTTTTAACCCGCCCCTTTTTATCCAATAATTCCTCCCCTGCAAGACTGTCCCCACCAACACGGGGGGGGGGGTCGTCAAGGGCTATGAAAAACTGAGTCAATCAGCCCAACTCTACCACCACTTTGTTACTGTTTATGTTATTATATGTTCATGTTTTGTGTTTTGTTTTTTTTCCTGACTACACTTCCTCTCGCGCCCCTCCACTTGTACCTGATCCAGCACTCATTCTCCACTGAGAGAGCCAGTGGAGGAGGTGGCAGAGAGGTGCCCTAGTGCTTGGACCACAGCCCCCCGAATAAAGACAATCAGATGGTTCACAAGTCCATGAAGCACTTTTATAGACAAGAAATTAGACAAAGGAGGGTTTTTTATCAGAAGTGAAGTGCTGAGAGTGGCCAAAACTGTCTTTATGCAACATGAATGGTGGTGTTTAATCACAGGACTTCAGTCCTTTCTGTTTAGTAGATGTTAAGGCCAAAGATAAGGGTGCCGTCACGGTGGTCCAAGGACTTTCTCACCTCTCTGTGATCACAACACTGGGGGAACAAGATTTATCACCCCTCTCAATATTGTAGTGTGTCATTTAATGTATTTGTGCTGTTTGAATAATGTTAACACGAAGGACTGCAACATTTACACAGCATTTCAGGTTCTTTAGTCCATAGCGGTCTGTTTTTCTATAGCTGGACGCCAAAACCATATTTTCAGATGAGAGAACAGCCAGCTGTCTTCTGCTCTGATGTGACTGACTTCTGTCCTGTCTGCGGGCAGCGGCAAGCAGGGATGAGCGTGTTTGCGTGTGTGTGTGTGCTGTCATGTTTGGTTACCTCAGTGCTTCTCACCGAGTATGGACACCACGCTGCGTTGCCGACTTAAAAACAAAAGAGGGTGCTAGTGTCGCTCGGCATCCGGTGTGAACAGGGAGTACACCAGTTAGTAGCTCGTAGACTTAAAAGAAGATAGATCAGGTCACGTTTCTATTTATCCTCGTGGGGAATGAGACTTCAGGTGCACTGATTCTGGACCTGAGAGACAGCTTTTTTTCATTAAGTCCAGAGTGTGTTTTCCTTGCTCGGCTGTCAGACTCCCGCAGCTTCTCCTGCCTCTGCGTCTGGTCTGTAAATGCTTCAGGAGAACAGACTCGTGGCTGACAGCCTGTGTTTGGGAGGCCGAGCTTGACAGTAAGCTGACTTTACCTGACTTCTTTGACTTGAGCTTGATGTCTGAGGTCTGAGCCTCGTTTACAACACAAAGAGACAAACAGTCTCAAAGGTACATGACATGTCAACATTACCTAAGCTGTAACTAAAGGTAGTGCTTTACAGTGTAAGGGCACGCACAGGTGAACACGAAACCTCACAACAAAAAAACTAAAAATCCGTCAGGTCATCTTTCATTTTTCATGATTATTTTTTTCTCTCAAAGAGAAAAAAGGTGCTAGATATTACCATCTCTGTCGCTGTACAAAGAAAGTGCAGTCTTGATTCTGGATTGCAAAAACAGATGATTTTTTCTTTTTTTTTTGCTAGGAGTTATTGTTGTTGTGTATGTCTGTCTTTTTGTATTGTCTCAGTGCTGAAAAAACAATATTATCAAACTTGCTTCTTGAAAATTAAATTGTATATTTTTAAGTGAAATGTAGATGTTTTTTTTTTTTTTTTATGTCAAGGCTGCCAAAAAAAACAACTACTCACAGTAAGACCAAGATTGAAGGCCTGTAGTGTTGTTGACTTTGTTTTGTCGAGAAAAAAAGAGCAAGAATTAAAAAAAAAAAGCAAGTTGTTGATCACTGACTGTATTTTTTGAAACCACTGTCACCAGTCAAATCAACCATTAGCAAAAAAGGAAACACATCAGACTTAAAGATAAATAACATTCCCATCACTTATTATCTCTTACAAGCTTACACTGTCTGTTACTGTCATGATGCCATAAGGATCGATGCAAACTTGGCCGTCTCCAGCTCGGTCATGTCTGTGGTGCTCATCGGTATTACTTTGCTAAACTCTCCCACAGCCGAGTCAATTTTTATAACACATAACCATTTTTTCTAACCTGGGAACATTTGTATACTTTTTATCTTTACTGTCAGTTTGTAATTTTTCTTTTTATTTGTCACTATGTTATAAGGCAGTGAGCTTACTGTATCACAGCTTCAGTGTCAAACTTGAAATGATACTGTCATCGTCCTCAGCTTGCATTGAAATATGTGCTTTTATACTTCAGAGGATAAAGGAGCCTGTTTCAGTTGTTCGAAATGTTCACCAGTCCAACTGAAAGCTGCAATGACAATCATCCAGTCGCACCACGTGCACCAGCTGAGGATTAATAAATCAATCAGCCATCATGAAACACCTTTTAATATCCTGAATGATTATCATCTTCAAAAACCAAAGATTTATGACACCTAATGGCAGTCTGTAAAATTAGAGTGATTCACATAATATTGTAAACTTTTGTCCAGTGACATTAATGGCAATAAAGTATTGTGGGTTATATTTTTAAGTCTTGTGTCCTGAGTTTTTCCCTTACCCCTTACACTTTAGGGATGCATGATATCCTGTATATGCATAAATGAACAAAGGCATGAACGAAAGTGACGCAAGACGACAGATATGTATTAATAAGTTTATTTGATTTCCAACATTAACACTGTGGACCTTCCACACAGTCCAGCTCTCAGTGGAAATTCAGAAGAGTAATTGAATCCTTTAATTGTTATTTTCACTGATTCAACCCAGTGTATCAAAAACAAAGCAGATAGTCAGAAAAATATTTAATTAAAAAACACACAAAAAGCTACCTGCTTTGCCTTCTAAGACGTGGCTGCATGACTACCTCGAAACCCCACAGTCTAAAGATCGATGCAATCAGAGGAGGAGGACGGAGAGATAGCAAAAAGGAGACTCCCAAACTTGAGTCGAGAATAGAAAAATAAAGCTTTTCTGTTGCCTAAAGGTTGCGGTTTGCTTCATCACCACGCTTGGCAGGCTGACTAAAGCAAAGGACACACAACCAGTGAACATAAACTCTACTCGCAGTAATAACGGATTATATAGTTTCAATATGGCTTCTCAGTTATAGACACGGTAACACACAAAACATACATGGAGAGACACAAACTACCTGCTTGGGCTTTAAGAAGCATCTGAAACTGCAGTGCTGCTCGAGGATCAAAGAGAAAAGTGAGGATTTGTGCTCCTGGATCAGCACTTGGATGCTTTGCACACGTTCATTAAAGGGGCGTCTGCTTTAGTGTAAACTCCTTCGTTTAAGATCTGCCTGTGTCCTCATCAAAAATGTAGCTTTGAGGTTATAGACTATGTCGTGAGTGAGAGTGGCCTTTTCCAAAAATAATGTTGTGTTTTGATACTAACAAGCACAGGAGTTTGGAAAACCTAGCCCTAAAGTGACATGATGTGGTAGCATGTTTCGACTAGTACAGGAGGTCAGGTTAAGGCAGCTGTGCAGCTCGTTATTTCTGTCCAACATCTGGGTATGGGTGAGTGTTTGGCTCACAGGATTCCAGCCTGTTTAATCCTGCAGCTTCATATTTACACCAGTACACAGGCTGTGATACAATGATATACACCAGGTATACTCCCCAAACCAGGTAAACCCCCCATCTAAAAGAGTGCATTACAGTCCATGTCTAAATCTGCTTCTTAAACATTCTAAGTGCAATCAAACATCCCCGTCCCCACCCTCTCTTCACATCATCAACCTACACCAGTGCATAATCAAACTGGCCCCTCTCCAACCCCTCCTTGTGGTCAGTCCAGGATGATGCAGGCATGCGGCTGTAGGGGTCCAGCAGGATCCTGAAGCACCTGACCAGCAGGAAGACCAGGAAGAGCATGAGGAGGCCTACGAAGGCCAAGGCTGTGCGCTGCTCATTGTCCACCCCGACCAGGGCCAGGGGAGGGCTGCTGCTGCTGCCACCGCCAGGGCTGCCAGGGAGAGAGGAGCTGGCCGGGGACAGCAGCAACTCGTAGTCAAGTGTGGGCACATCGTTCATCCTCCACGGGGCCCGAAGGCACGGCTTACACACTGACTGGATGGTTGGTGTACTGGGAGGAGGTGCGGAGAAGGAGGGGAAGGTGTTCATGAGGGGTGGTGCAGGAGGAAAGGCCGAACTGGATGCTGGGCGTTTGATAACAAGGCTTAGTAAGAATGGCGGTTTACAAGTTATATATCGTGGACCCTGGCTGTCGGGTGAAGGGCATGTACTCTGAATGAGAAGTTCGACTGTGTGAGTTAGTAAGTAAAGACCGCAGAACAATCTCCAGGTCAGAGAGTGTTCGTCAAAGATGTGTCTATTCTGATCACGCACACATCTTCCTCCACTGGACAATTTGTATAGTCAAATCTAGGTCAGTCAAAGAGACAGGACCCAGAAAGGCCCGGCCCTAATCCGCTCTGACAATGTGACAGACACATACACACACACTTTTCAATTAATATGGACTACTTTTCAGTGTCACGCATTTTCAGGAAGCGACTAAACGTCGTAATGAAGCTCTGCGGCTTTCTTATTTGAGCGTCCGACCCCCTCAGGCGTCAGTGTTTTTAGAATCTTTATCAGGGCCACTCTGCCACATCAGCTCTCATTCGCACCCTCAATCGGAGCAGACGGGACACAAGGCGACCTCCTGCTGATGCAAACACACCAACACGTGTCTGATCGCAGCCAAGGTCAGCCCTTTGGATGGGAGTTAATAGTGTGCAGATGGACTTCTGACACCCAAGTGGGTTTGAGCTGTAGCCGGAGCCCAGGTGTTACAAGCGCAAGAGAGTTTGGAGCATCTGCAACACCAGGTGTGTGTGTGTGTGTGTGTGTGTGTGTGCGCACGTGTGGCTAATTAGATCGGGAGCGCAGCGGATCGATCGATGGCCTTGAATATAAAACAGTGCAGTGCTTGCTCAAAGGAGCGTGATAAGTAGGTCAGCGCCGGCAGGTGTTCAAATAAGTTGGGATGATCTCTTCAAACACTTCGAGAGGTAGAAAATAAGTTCTGAGGAGGTGAGCGTGGAAAATAATCATACAAAAGAAGAAGAAAAGTGGCTTCATCCAGTTATTGAATGCAGGGTCTGTTTCTGGGGCCGTTCCAGCAGGCTCCACGGAGGGTCGTCGCCAGACGTGGTGTCATCGGATGTTCCTTGTTTGCACTGAAGAACCAGCAGGTGACCACAGCTCCTTTTAACTCACCACCTGCAAGAAAAAGAGGTGAAGCATTGAGATAATTGTCCAAAAATGTCACTAATAAAGCTCTAATGAGGACTTTTAATCTGCTGTAAAATCAGTCAAAGCCATTAAAATAAAACACGACACGACTTTTCCATTAGGACTGATTGTTTTTAATGTGGACCATGTGGGGGCATATTAAGTCATTCCTTCCTTTGTTTCATCACACACTGTGATTATCACCATCATTCGCTCGATAAGTAACAGTGACAGTGACATTAGGCATGTGTGTGGGGGGGTGGGGGGCACACAGCACCAGTATCCCCTGTAATGACACTCAATTAGCGAGCTGATTATGGTGTCATTACGGCCGCATTAGCAGTAATGAATGCACGATTATAAACACTGATACCGCGTTACATCACCCTCATTTGTCAGTGCACTGTTACAGTGGGCCATTTGTTCACTTGTTGACCCCCGTCCTTCATCCACTCACATGACGGAGGGAAAGACAAAGTATTGCGGGGCCTCATTAATAATCTAAAATCACGTCTCCCAAGGCCGACCGGGTTTCAAATCATTGAGGAAACGTGAGACGCAAACCATTTTTACCTGCTCACCCGTCTGAATAGAGCCGTGACTGGGCTATTTGCTTAGACAAAGCGTGATACTGGGAGATATGCAGAGCGCCGGGGAGAGATGCTGAGGAGAGACGAAGAGATGAGTGGAAACAGAAGGAGATACTAATAGAGTTCTTCTTAACATTAAATGTATTAAGGGGTGAAAATGGACAGCAGAGTCTAAGTTAGATTAAGTTAGATTTGATGAGAGATAAAATAAAAAAACAGACGAGAGTCTATGTGATCAAGTAAAAAAAAAAAAGGAGTAGTAGTATGAACAGAAAAGCAAATGATGAACACTGATAGAGGAGGTAAAGATGGATGAACAGAGCAGACGTTCCTGTGGTGGATGGGCAGCAGTACAGAGGAGAGACGAGAGGTTTACTGGCTGACTTTCCTCTGCATGACCATGGCAGAATGCCTTTTCCGTACACTTCCTCCCTCTGTGTGTCTGTCGCTTTTAGTTCAAAGGTTTTCTATCTGCCACTTCATCAGCCAGTGTCTCCTGGGTAGGTGGTGCACCAGACTCAGGCTGGCAGCGGGATGACACACCTGGGAGGTGGAACTCACACTGTGAGTGAATGTGCACTTCTCCATGTGTACAAACAGACTCACTGTGTGTATGTGTGTGTGTGTTCCAGCCTGCTGCAAGACCCAAAAATAGGTGAGAAGACCTTGGAATTGTTTTCAAGGGCGTCATTACGACGGACACTGTCACACATCTGCAGCTCCAGTCCAGGAATGCTTTCCGACTGCAGTGAGATTTTTACATTACAGTTAGGAAAAAAATCACTTACAGCTTATAAAAAGTTTTTAGGCCTTTTAGGGATAATGTTGTTACAAGTGATGCACAATCACACTTCTTAATACTTTTGAGAAATGTGAATAATGTTCTGAAGAGGACTTTTTTTCACTTAAATTAAAAGGTGACAAATGTCTCTTTTCATCTGTGTTTAATGTTGAAAACATGAACATTCTCCCAGGTGAAGTTAATTCTAACAACTGGACTGATTGGCCTTCTTGGCAGGCTCAAGCTGGAGGTACACAGTCGGATAGGCCTTTCAAACAAAAGACATTTCGACCTGTGACTGCGTAACCAACGGGTGCATAACTGTAGTTAGCAATCTCTAAAATGCATTGTGGTATTGTTCACAGAAAGTAGTGCATGCCACGGACGCAACTTTTGCCAGGAATTTTGATGCATTCATGTTGTGTCAGATAATCAGTCACGTGAATTTGATGAAAATTGATTTTCTGCTCACATATAATTTAGAGTAGGGTAATTACGTTGTAGCCGGAGGCAAAGTGAGCTAGATTAGATAAAGAGTTATTTAGACCTGTCAGCATTAACCCTCATAAAAAACAGTGGCGTCATTAGGCCTATTTTAGGGGGGCTGAAGCTTAGCTTGCACACTATAGACAATCTCTGTGCACGTCTCAGTTTTGTTGTTTCGCGGTCAAAGGTTACATTCGAATTCTAAAAGAATGCTGCTACTTAGCTAGCTAGTTAGTCTGAAATGCATTGTGAAGGCCCTGGTTGTTTATAGAGTTAAGTGTGCACTCTTTTTATCATATACCATCTTTGGGGTGACTTCCTTCCCATTAGCTGTGTTTCTCACTTTACACATGGATGCACACCGTGAAACAGGAGCTGAGCTCATTCACGTATGATTATCATCAGTGGATAATAATAATAATACATTAATACATTAATAATGTAATAATGGCGCACAGGGAGTGAGAGGGGAGAGACCTCTACTGGAAAGGCGAGTCTAAAGGATTTCACAGGATAGAGTCATTTGTGATGCAGACAGTCTTGGAATTTTATGGAACTCAATATGAATATGAAATATGAAACATTTCAGTCAAGGTGCACCATAAGACTTATTTAACTTGAGCTTTTATTGAGGAGAGTAATGAATGAGAAAGCCAAGATATATATATATATATATATAAAAGCCAAATTAGCCTGACTCAAATATTTTCAAGAGTATCTTAAT